>DWMX01002953.1:0-10401 GCA_018246375.1 Byasa alcinous | reverse complement strand
GATTTAGTTGAAAAATTTAACGTTGGTTGCGAATTGTTTACGGCATCTGCCCTTAATTTTTATGCCTGTTAGCCACAATGGACGGAAACGACCAATCTGTATGAGGATAAAACTAGAACTAACCTGCTTTCTATCGAAATTTAGATAAGGATTATAAACTTCTCGCCTATATTGAATTGCCTTCGTAGTGCAGTGTGAAACCACTTTGTATGGTACACGGAGGTATCTAGTTCGATCCGGGACCATATAGGCGGTAGTATTTGAATACTGGTAGTGTTTCGAAATTTGTCTGTCTTGCAGCGCCGTGTTTTTAATCTTCTACCATAATCGCATTACCGTATTATAGTAATCATAAATGTTAGAGTTAAAGTAGTTTTTGCGAACACGCTTCGCCCTCAACGTCAACCATTGTAAAAAAAAATTGTTAACATAGTATTAATATTTAGTTCGCTAAATAACATTCCGGATACAATAATCACGCAAATTTTTATTAATTAACTATATAAAAATAGAGGATACAGATGTAATAAATCTAATTATAAAGGGTTAAGTAGAGTTTACTTAGTTAACACGGGTGATATTAATTGACAATGAGGCCGTGGATAATGAAGCATGCTCACCTAAAACACTCTGGTTTTCATATATTGACAACCGGAATACAGTAATGCTGTTATGCCGGCAGATTTATAACATGAGGATAGTAGCTAGCAAGACGGAGTCGAAAAAGTCAACTATCATCCAAACTCCAACATGTGACAAAACAAACCAATACCTCCCTGTTATTAAACAAACAGTTAGCCTATGTAAATCGTGTAATGAAGTCTTAATAAGAATATATTTATATCACATAAAAAACTTGATATTTTTTGTAAAAGTGAATATAGCTGTCTTCGCCCTATATATCTTTTGTTCTTTCGCGTGTTCAGTGATAGCAGCTTGATAAATGGGATTAGTACATTAGGTATCAGATTTGTGTAACTTGCGTTTTTGAGTCTAGTACCAAGTTTAGGTAATATTTACACGCAAGATTATCATGATTATTATTTATTATATTTTTTTAGACATATGAAATAATAAAGGTTATAAGAAAGTGGATTCTTTTAACAGTTTGAAGACTTTGCGCTGATCAACGCGGGCCGTTTACTCCAGAAGTATCGCCTCAAGTACTGCACCTTCAACGATGATATACAAGGCACCGCCAGCGTTGCTGTCGCCGGTCTGATGGCAGCCGTCAGGGTCACGAAGAGGAAACTCAGCGAGAACATTTACCTGTTTCTTGGTGCTGGTTCCGTGAGTGCTTTGGGTTCTATATTAGCCCACGACATCAATAAAGTTATAATGGCTTGTTAAGATGCTTATTGTTTTGTTATATTTTCATAGTATGCCTTTTTAGAAAACTTTATAAAAATAATTTTCCTTCAAAAAAAAATATTGCAGATCTCAAATAAAATCGCTCCTGAATAAGGTGGTAGCTGAAAACCAGTGCGTTGCTCACTCCGTAGCAACTTTTGCACTGAGCTACGGCCTTTTTGCACCATTGCAGTACTTACAGCAATATTTTTTTGTAAATATAGCTATGTTAATGTGCTTTCGCTTATACATCCTATATAACATTGTATCTGTCTGTTTCTGTATATTTGTACTGCATGGCCAAATAAACCATTTTATCTATCTATCTATCTTTAATCATTGTATTGCTTTTTATAAATGCATTCTTGTGTGGAAAAAAGTTCAGAATAAACCGACTACCAACAACACACTGTATACAGCCTCATTATCACTAAACACTGAAATATGAAAGTGAGGTCAAATGTTACCAAATTATAAATCAATAAAAGGAAACAAAGTTTGACCTAACGCATTTAACATACCAAATATTTTAATAGGTACAAGGCCCTTAAAACTCTAACACAGTTATGTTTTCACAAAACCGTTTGGCGACGGAAGTTGGTACTGCAGTCTTTCTATACCTACATCGTTGGTGGTCTCTGGTAATAGAGATCAAACGCTAGTACTTTTTAATAACCGCTTAAACATGTCTTTATTTGAATATAATCTTTTCTCAAAAGATGGATAAAGATTTGCTATAAAAACACTTCTGTCAAATCATTGTGGTTGATAACAATATGTTCTTTGTGGCTGTCGATATACTACTTTTCAATATATCTATTCTACTTATATAGTTTTACAAGAATATTACCTCAAGGCTGCATAATAATATTATGAGTATTTACCTAATGTATCATATTTATGTAAAAAAAAAAAAAATTAGAAAATGATTATTAAGTCCACCCATTAGACTTTAGTCAAGGTGTTTAGCACTTTAATTTAATTTTAATTATTAAATAAATAAATTCTTTTTGTTAGGCTTCCAATGGTATAGCAAATTTAACGGTGGCAGCCATGATGTCAGAAGGTCTGACTGAGAGACAGGCGCGCGAGCGCGTCTACATGTTCGACGTCGACGGTCTCCTGTCAACGCGTCGCGAGGGCGGAGTCCCGGAACATGCAAAAGCCTTTGGAAAAGACATTGAACCGGAGAAGGACTTCGAGGCTTGTGTAGCGAAAATAAAACCTAGCTGCCTCATTGGTAAGAATCATTTTATTTTTACCATATAATATTTTAATTAAATGGTATATCGCTCTGTAGTACAAATTCTCGTTGTCATATTATAAAATGTATTTATTATAACAAGTAGTATGGCATTGGCATTGTAACGGCATTCATTCACAATGTTTATGATATGATTTATTGCACTGTCTATTTATTGCATCGTAATTAATAACGAAGGTAATTTTAATACTTTACTTATGAGAGAAATGCCCTTGAAACCATTTGTGGTACGGTTTATTAGTTATTGTTCCGTATAATTTATGTTCGAAGTAGATAATTGAAAATTTAAAATGGTATTGTTGAAAGTGTATTGAAATGTCTGAATTATATTTAACAGATCAACAAGGTTTTATAAGATTGGGTTTAAACAAAAATATATTTCATAGATATCAAAGTTAAGATACTACCGGTTTCTTAATTTTGTCTGTTAGACCAGAATCCAAATCATTATAAGATATATGACGAATATGTGTATGTATTATATTATTTTTTTAATGTTTAATTTCCAGGCTGTTCGACCGTTGGAGGTGCATTTACTCCGAATGTACTGAAACAAATGGCAAAGAACATAGAGCGACCAGTCATCTTCGCCCTGTCAAACCCCACAAGTAAGGCAGAGTGCACTGCGCAGGCCGCCTACGATCATACAGAAGTAAGCACTTTTACCTATAATGGGCAATACTTTACCGCAATTTCACATAGTAGTAAGTGACAATGAGGCTATGTGATATAAAAGTGAAGAATTACTTCAGGGCTTGCCTGGCCAACATCAAGTCTAACAGTCTCATTACTATGATGAATCCATATTTTTTTTACTCTTGATATCGCTATTTAATCTCATAAACAGTCTTCATAGGGACTGGAGGCCTCACAAGGCGGTAGTCGAAGCCTTTTATCTACAAAATTAGTCAGGGGCATGATGGAAGATGACACATGTCCACGAAAGTTTTTCTTGAAAGATTTCAGTTTCTACCCGATGTTTTACTTCACTCGAAGTTCAAGCTTAGTGGGAATCGAAACTGCTTACTTAGAGATGAAAAGTACGCCTTCCTTTCAAACTGTGCTACCACGACTTTGGTTTATTATTAAATAATATTTTTTTTCTGATCTATGTATGTTGTATAGGGGATTTAATGCGTGTTATCATATTTTTGTGCCACTGGCATTGTATGTACTAGATACTAGAGCCGTTTTTTTGATTGAATATTTATCTGGTTCATGAAGAAAAAGTGTGTGGGAAAACAAACATATTATTTTATTTCCAGGGTCGTTGTATCTTCGCATCCGGCTCTCCTTTCCCACCGGTAGAATATAACGGCAAGGAGTACCACACTGGCCAAGGGAATAACTCCTACATATTCCCCGGTATCGCCCTAGGTGTTATCGCTACCGCCACCCATCATATACCAGAGACCATGTTCTTGACTGCTGCTAGAGTAAGCCAATATGCTAATATTAAGCGTTTTTTAAGTATTATACAAATTGTTAAAATTTTGTTAAAAATTAAATTTGTTAACATATATACACATATATGTGTTGTAATATTTTATTACCTATATGTTTTAAAGGTTATACCAGGCTATAGTCTATATGAATATAACGAAATTATATACTTGGTTAACTAGACATATATCTGATGACTATGAGCACAATGTGGCTGTATCGTTTTTACTAGCGCATTATTATCGGCGGCATTATCACTCCTGGTATGTAAAAGTTCTGATTATCGCGCTGAACAAAAAATATTCCAACTAAAACATAACATTGGAAATCTATTATTAAAACTGATGGCTATTGATGTATAAGTGTATAGATGTTGTAAGGAAATAAAATAATTAAGTTCTATTTTTTCAGACACTGGCTAATTACGTAAGCGAAGCAGATCTATCGATTGGTCGCATTTATCCCTCCCTCGCTGAGGTGAAAGATGTCTCTCTATCCATTGCAATAGAAGTCGCCAAGATGGCGTACGACGAGGGTACGTTCAACAATATTTTTAATTATTATTAGTTCATCACGCGTCAACTAACACCTGTCAGAGCAGTGTGCGTTGAACATCTGTTTGATTGACCGTCCAGTGAGGGTCGCAGGGTATTGGTGACATCGTACTGGTTGCGCTCGACGTAGTCGACATCAATAAGCTAAATTATGATTTTTTTGTCATAAATTCTTTTGATGAACAGTATGTTTCTTTGAAGGCGAGTGATACACCAATCTATAATAAATTGGTAGAAGTTGAATTTTTGATTGAAATTGGTAGAATGATATAAACTACACCGGATTGTTCTTGTCGCCTTAAGATATAAATCTCCTTACTCCTGTTATACAGTAAATATTAGACATTCAAACCGGATCTGGTCACAAATCACTAAGTTGATGATGATCACAGAGAGCACAGACAACTTATGCGTTGACTTGTTACTGTTTTCGCTTTTTGTTTTTTTTTCTATGTTGAGTACACATGTGATTTAAAAAGTTTTTGAAGTTTTTGTTTGTAAAAATTAAAACTTTTCGTTATGTGCAGGTATAAAATGAACGAACCATAAAATTAATCGGAAACTGTCTGGTTTGTTTTTGTTTTTTTTTTGTTGTTGTGTTGTTTTTTAACGATTTTTTTTTAACTTTCTTGAAGAATAATTATTATATTGCATTATTGTTAAAAATCCATTAGGTCATTGTTCCTTATATCCGAAACCCGAGGATATGTCAAGACATGTTGCAATGTGCCAATACGATTTCTGCTATGAATCAAGTTTGCCAGATGTATATAAATGGCCACCCATTCAGAAAGTCGGATATGATACATGCGAAGGACGCCCATATCCAAGCCATTAAATTGTAATATAGAAGAGAAATTGAAAAACTAATGTTTGGTTACATAATTATTCTTGTACATAATTATTTAGTGTTTTAGTCTGTAGTGTACATGTATGCAACTAAAATTATTAGCGAAAATAAATATTATCTTTAGCAAAATAAATAATTATTTATAATAAAAATTACGTTTGGTTTGTTTAGTTAATGTAGATTATTTGTAGGAAAATAATTATAATTATTACACTTAAAAATTATCCGCTTCTCGGCAGTGGGAAGGTTTCGAATTCTTCTCTTTTTAATGAAATTGGTAAGTGCTTGTCCACAATCACACCTACTTTTAAGAAGTGATGTGTTCTACAGTCGTTAAACGCACTAACTTAGTCAGAGCGTATTTAATTTTAATAACCTTTTTCTGTATAACAAGGAAATAGTGAAAGCCTTTAATCATCGCTCTGACCAAGTTGATGAATGTCTCATGTCTTCTAAAACTGTTGTTTTTAGAACATGCCGCTTTCCTTAGGACTGTTCCTTTAGCGGAGGGATGTACACTTGAATAATAGTGGATGAATTTCAGGTCTAGCCTCCGTATATCCTGAGCCGAAGGATCTCGCGAAACACGTCGAGAACCAAATGTACAACTACAACTATGAAAGCTCCATGCCAGTGGTATGGGGATGGAAACCAGAAGAGAAATTCAACGTGAGACCCATACAGCCTGTACCCAAGAATATTTAAACTTAAGTTATCTTTTAGACTAAAAAAAAATATTCAGTTTTTTTTTAAATTATGAGATGAATATGAGATTTTATTACTAAATCTATATTAGAGCGATGTTTTATCCAGTACAGAGGTCTGAGGTCTAATAAAAACAATAAAAGTGTTACTTGATACAAAAAACAGTATTCACTGGCAGCTGGTTGGCACATTATGCCAAACTATTGAATGGTGTTCAAACAGTCCATATACATTTTATTACTATAAAAGACTATCCCACATGTACCTTCATATTATAATTATGATGCTAGAATGTCCCAACGTTGAAGAAAAATATTGTGAGAAAATTGACATGTTTTATGAATAATGCTTTCATTGACATGTAGCATCCAACAAACCGCACTTGGTTAGTGTGGTGAATAATGGCCGAGGCTCTTTCAATCTGAGAGAATACCTCAGCAGTGGGCTGTTTACATGTCCACCGTTTCTTCGTTAAATTGGATTATCATATGTAGTGCTTAGTAGTCATACTCATGTTGATGTATATGTCTGTGTGTGTTTATAGTGAGTAGTATTTCACGAAGTTCAAGAGTAGAGGCTAATTGCCTATACAAAAAAAAACTGTTTTATGGAATGTTGTTTTCCTACATTATTTAGACATTTTAATTTTTTCTTCATCGTTTTGTCTATGTGTTTCCGTCATATTTCCTATACGCAAAGGAAGGTTGTAATTTTTTAAATAATACGAATGTATTCTTTTGAGTATTAACATCAACCAACGCTTTAAACTTATTGTATTAAAAAAAGTATTTTCTTTCGTTTACGCAGCTTGAATTTTTCTTAACGGCAACATTTTTGAAATGTGGGATGATGGGAACCTTATCTAGTCACCAACGGCATTAAACTATCGATTACATCCCCGTTTATCGTTAATGCATTTGTTTGTATATTTGTAACGTATTAAAATAATTGTGGTTTTTAATGATAAAACTTGCACGATAGCGCAAATAGATTTATATTGATTTTAAATTCGAAATTAACATTGGTACATTCGTAATTCATAACCTCATTTTTTTTACTGTCTTTTAAACTTTTTTTTAACTAGAGTGCAACATTTTTTGCTTCATAAGAATACAATATTTTTTATCTATTTTGCTATATTAACGGAATTTTAAAAATGCACACTTTTGACTTTTAAATTATTAGTAACTAAATCGCGTATATATAACTTTTTGTGTAAATGAATCGTTATGCAAATTAATTTTGGAGTCTTCTTTTATTGGGCGATTAATTATTTCAATCATGCAACAGACGCAGTTTATGTCAGAACGTATAATTAATATTGTTATATGTAAAGATAAAAATAAAATAATATGATTTAATATAGGTATTGGTTTAAACTTGCATTTATCGAATAGCCATGTTCGTTTATGTATATTTTATGCTAAATAATATTGATCTTGAAAATCGATTTACAAAATCGATTAAAAAAAAAATAACGCTGCGTTTCGGTAGTTAATGTATATTATTAATTTCAGTATTCTTTATTAATAGTTGAAATGTTTTCGCTGAGCGAAGAAAATCGTTTTATCCTTTGAAGTATTTTAAAGTAGTAATTTATGTTACATTAGACCTGGTATCTTATTGATACAAAGTGATTTCAGTTGCTGTGACGATGTTAGGTATTATTATAAAGAAATGTTAAAAGAAATCTATTAAATTTCTGTTTTTTTGTTCACTTTGTGTTGTGCGCTGTTAATTTGCTTCCGCCATCTTTGTTCTCATATAATTTTAAGTAATTACTTACAGGTTAGTTATAACTTGGTCATCGTTTTTTTTAGTTAATTATTAACTTGGCATGTGAAAACTTATTTGTGTACGTTTAATAGACGAAACTGTTGACTACGATAATTGATGTTACTAATTAAATATGTTTAAAATTTTCTGACTTTTATTTACCGAATCATTCGGAGTTTTTGTTTGTAGTCGTTGAATGACTTCCTATTAAATAATTAAAGAGTTACTGATATTTTTCAGGGCATAATAAGCTTTATGCTTATGCTAAATGTTTCAAGACATGTATACAAATAATAAAAAAATTAAGTCTTCTCAACGATAACTAGCTTGTATTGTAACATGGAACTACTACAGTTCGAGGCCTCTCACAGCGTAGTCTCTCATTACGGCAATTAGTTATTTTTTAAACTGCCAGGTCAGTTGTCGCCCAGAATTGCTGTTTCTGGCAGTTTCAAAGGGATAGCAGTGTTGTTAAAATTATTGGTATTACGAAGCCTAACATTTTTGTCTCAAAGTAACTAATAGTCCTTAGATTATATTTTCATGGGCAGACGAATTATCACAAGAATAACCTGATTATCCCAAAGCTTTCGTTTCGTTGTCGTAAAGCACTATTCTCAACAAGTTTATTATAATCTCTTGATTGTCACTGTTGAGATCTGGCTAGTTACACATATAATTTAACTAACAATAAAAAGGAGTTTACAGGCTCAACATGTCCGCACATTAATACAAGGCATAAAAATACGTACTTGTCGTTAATGAATAAAAAAAGATAGACGTAAAACGAATAAAAACTTAAAATTATGGAAAAAACGAATTATTATGTCATTTGGTAGTTCTAGAAGTAGTTTTAAAGGTCTACATAACTACTGCGCAAAAAGGTCTAAATATAAGAACATGTTAAAACTGTTCATAGCTTTTAACTAAAACTGGAAAGTATGTAAATTTTTGGTTTATCATAATGATGGTGTTTTCGTTAATTTTCGGGTTAAGAGCTTTCTATTTAGCCGCTTATCCGTTATCCTTTGTCCCTAATCGTTGTAAACACCTAATGCCTTTAAAAACATACATGTTAATCCTCACTACAGATTTTGATGAAAAAATAATAAAAGCATACATATTACATTATTTACATAAACATACAAAGAAGTTTTTTAAATTGGATTACTCGTGTAAGAATAGAAGAAGAATTATTTATATTTAATTTAAATACCAGTCGATACGATCGGTAAATCGTGAATTAAAAAAGAAGTCACAGTCCGAAAACAGCACTTAGTTTTAAATATATTTATTCTTTTTTTAATGTCAAACTGACTAAGAATTCCACACCAAGAAGTGAAAATTACTGTTGTAGAGAAAAACGGGATTTGTATAACTAAAATGATAGTTTCATGATTATTATTTTGAGATGGAATTTATTTTTAGTAAAATGATTCGCACTTTCCCGCAGTGGTTTCGGTGAGTACACAATTTCAATTGTAAGTAATTTTATTGTTATACTTCCAATTCATTTTCATAATTTCCAATGAAATTATTTATGTACGATTTATTGTATAATTCAATAAGTATGAAATAAAAAATATCTAAATTAATATACAATATTAGCTTAAGTGTTCCATGAAAGCTCTTCTCTAAACTTTAAGCAATAGTATTTAACTGTACATTTTTTCAAATATTGGGACAATTAAACAATAACATCAAAGTAATTCTTCTAATGTTAGATGATATTTCAGGTATTCTACAAGGATAGTAAATGGAAACGATTACTGTCGTGCACAAAAATATCGGCTTCCTAAGTTAATTCAGTACCGTAAAATTAATACAGTATGCGGCGATATTATATCTTTAAATATGACGAGAGGTGTAGACCATTTAGCGGACTCGCGTATAAACAAGGTAATTGATTTGAAAAAAAAAATACCTTGTATTTTAGTTTCACAAAACTGATACAATATCCATATGACAGCTGATTAGTTATATAAACTTCAGATTTACAAGTATTGATTGGCTTCAAATTATTAAAGCAGTAGATATATAAATAATATTATTAAATTATAACAATGATATTTGTAATGTGTATTTTGGCAGGGCTCAGCATACTCACTAGCAGAACGTCAAGCTCTTGGTATTATAGGTCTTTTGCCGGCTAGAGTAAAAACACAAGCGGAACAAGTTGAAATTTGCAGGATGTCCTTGGACAACTATAAGGATAGCTTAAACAAATATATTTATTTGGTTGAGTTGCAGGTATTTATTTCTTATTTTTTAATATATGTGTTGATGAAAAGTCAATGTAGGGTCAATTGCGTCGTTAAACTTTTATATCAAATCAAACTTGGTTTATTTACTTAATTTTACTTTACACATAATATTAACGTGTTTTAGGATAGAAACGAAAAATTATTTTATCGCATTTTATCAGAGAATGTTGAGTTGTATATGCCAGTTGTGTATAC
>DWMX01002952.1:0-10402 GCA_018246375.1 Byasa alcinous | reverse complement strand
AATAACTTAGCAACAGTACATATAGTTTTCATAAAAAATACAGATGGATAGTTAGCAACGAGGATAGGTCCAGTAATACCAGAACAGAGACGCACAAAATGAAAAGAGTTCAGTCATAACTTAAATTTTTTAAAAAAACGTAAGCGAATTCTTTTTGTGTTAGAACTATATAAATTCCTTGCACATTAACGCTTATTGCGTTATTGTATATAATCGGGTAAAGAACTCCGGACTTGCGTGCAATCACGCCACAATGGATAGGCAAAACAGAATTCCACGCCAACTAAGCTATTCGTCTGTTACGCTGAGAAATGTTCGGCATTCGTTTTAATTAATGTTAGTGTATTTTTAATTTTTAAATTGAACGAGTAAAACCATTGTCCGACACGTTGCTTAAGCAGTAATATCACCTACAGTAATGCGAGTCCTTCACACAGCAGCCTTCGTCGTCTCAATAACGCTAACGACCAGGGAACTGTGCAACTTTTCTGCACAATGCAAATACCTAACTGAATTCGTACGCATGAAACGCGGGACACAGTTTTTATAAAAATCGTCTCGAATCACCGTCTACATAACTAAGCAGTAATCTGTCAAGTATTCATTTGGCAATATTATCACTTATGTATTACTTGATGCACACAATGTAATTGAGAACGTCACGAGTTACGAAGGATGTAAACAAACTGGAGGCTGCGCGGCGGGCAACTGGCTCGACTTTCTGCGCGTGCGCCGGCCGCGGGCAGGCGACGGCGGTGTGCGGGGGGAACGGAGGGGAGTGGGGGGGACGTGGCACTTGGCCGCCGTCTCCCCGCGACCCTCGCGACCTGGCCATTGAGCTCACCTCACACGCCGACTAAATAATCATAACACCTGTACCAGCACGAGAACGATTCAAATATTTTGTACTGAATATTTGTACATAGCTAGGTATTGAGTAATTGACTTTATTAATTTTTCTTTGTTACAAAAACATGTGCGCGGAATAAGAAATATCCTTCTTAGTCTTCTTAGAATGTATTCTACGTTTTATATTGCATAAATATTAATGTTCAATTCGTTCCTTCTTATTCCTTTTATAGCAAGTACTTCTTTGATGAAAAAGTACGACGTAAGGTGTTACATTTTGAAAGTTTTTTGGTACTCAAGTAAAATTCTTCTACAATGGAGTTATTGGTTACGAATTGCTTTCTAGTTTTAATTGAAGAACTACCTCACCTTAAATAATGTTTAGAATTGTAATAACCATATCTATATCGTTTTTTTAAAATTCCTTGTGCAATATTGTAGAAATCGTGTACACTTAACAAATTCCTTTATTTTAGAGTTTTAGTAAATTTCCATTTGTTCTCTTTAAAATTTAGTCTGCTTATGTAACGTTTTTATATACAAACAAATTTATTAACATAACAAAACTTACTTTATATTACCACAGTTGCGACTCGCATACTTACTTCTATTTTGATTTTTATGGAGTGCGGTGGTGGTTCAGATATGGTTGTGTAAATTCGCTTAACAACTTGGAAAGACTACAGTCCGTTTATTTATTCCCTTTATAAGATGTATAACATAAGCAAGCAGACGGACGTGCATGGCTACTAGTTCATTGCTACGGAACCCTAAAAAGAGGAAGTAATAAAATGATCGTGCCCCTCAATTATAGCGTAAAAGGAGTTAAGTTTACGTGTTCCCAAAGGGTGAGATCCCTGCGGTGGGGGTCAATGGCGTGGCGAGTGGCGAAGCGCGACGGATGTGGCCAGTGCACCCGCCGGACGCGACGGGGTGCCGGATTCTATGCCAGCTATACGTTTCTTAGTAATAAGGAAACTACAAAAAAAAACTTGAGATATTTTTAACTATAGATATACTTTCAAAATATCTGAATTATTCACGACACGTTTCTGCCATTCTTTACATCATATACTGGATTTAAAATAATTGCCCACTTCCTCATGTACCAGGTTTTTAATTTAATGACCTAAAAAAAAAATATTTTATAGCTGTTTTAGAATGCACGATGTGATAGTAGTTTTGTGAAAAGAATTATATCAATATGTTTTGCTCATTTGATTTTTTATTCAAAGATTAAAAATGTTTTAACCTTTCTCTTAAAATCTATATTATGAAGCATGTTATATGAACATGTTACAAAATTTTTACCGTTTCTTATGAAGACGGAGATTTGACTATTTAGTATAGGAATATAATGTTTAATTGGAAATCAAACCATGAGAAATATTTTTAACGAAAAAAACTTTATCTAGGTACACATAAACATTATTGAAGATCTCTTTTTGACAGAAATATCACTTAATAAACATATAATCTTCTTTCTATTTTAAACTTAAAAAATTCAATGAGTCTAAATTTTATTTTACCCAATCTACCTTATTGCACTACTATTAAAAATAGCATTTGTTCCCATATCTAAAATTAAAAAAATAATAAAAATACTACTGATTATAAAAGAAAAGAAGGTCGTCATCGTGGCGTAAAATATTAAAACCTTTTTAATAATAATTTAAAACAGGTAACTCCAAACCTTATAAGATATTTTATCGCGCCATCTATCTGGAACATCTAGTACTATGTTTTCGATCAAGTGTCTAGACATGTTATAGACATAACGAGCAATGCTAATGACAAAAAATTAATAAACAATGAATTAAAAATGCAAAAGTCTGTTCTAACCAAATTTTTATCTACTAACCACAAACTTCTTGTGACAAATTCGTATCTATTAATTTTAAATTGTTTTTTTGAAACAATTTTGCATTGTCATTTGAATATATCAAAATATATTAACATAAATAGTTATTTTCTAAAACGAATTATCATATACAATGAAATGATTAACATAAAAAAATTACACGTTTGTGTTTTTTAATTTCATTCAATAGATGTCGTTGATGTCTATGAACGAACTTGGTGTATACTAAGATGCTTCGGACATAATAATATTTCAAATAAATATATAAAGATAAATATTTTTTAGCCTTTTAGACGAAAAAATATTTGCGTTTCCATATATTACAAGAAGTTATTTGAATAGCAGAACATTGAATTTACATTTACTAAAGAAACTAGCAGCTTTGCTGCATGGTCTTTCGGATAGACTATTTTTAATTTTATTATACAGAGAGAACCAAATCAATTAAAATATGAATTTGTATTGACTACTTATACATGGTAGTTGACCTGTCTGCTTTAATTATCTATTATTGTTTAGTGGTGTACAAACATTAACACTATAGCTAATGTATCTAATTACTATGGTAACGAAACGTAATATGTATGAAGGCTACTAGTGAATGTGTTGTTATGTCAACATCTTAACTAACACCTAATTTTAGGACAGGATTCTATGGACACTTATAACCAGACGAACATGATGAGCTCTTATCGAAGCTTTGTTTCATAAAGGTGCTGATTAAAATCAGCTTGAAACAGAACTCTTACATACTTTTCAAATTTCTGTTTTTTAAGTAGAAAAGTAAGTTATTAATCAATAATATTTTTATGGCACAAACTGTTGGTTTCAATATTCCACAAAAGAAGTACGATTTCGTTTTGCCGATAAAGCATCGATTTAACAAACGTTCGTCATAGCTACAGAGACTATAAAGAGTTGCATGTAGCAACTCAGCTTGTTTACAGGCATTTGTGTAGTACAAATGTCTATTTTAAAATTAACTATTTTTATTATGAATATCAATAGTCTAATTATAAGCCAATACGACTTGACAACAAAAAAACAATCACAGGAAGCCTGTTAAATGTATTACACATTTGCTTTGAAACATAAGAGTAAGCCCCTTTATAGGATTACTTAGTTACCAACATAATTGTCTTAATCAACTTTGAGAGTAAACAAGCCAAAATAAGCTTTATTCAATTAGTATTGCAACTTAAATTGTTAACTTAGTTACTTTAGCAGATATTGTTGTAAAAGCTCTGTTGCCGTTTGCTTTGCGTTGGCATTTTATCGATCCCATGGGTATTTCACGCTCACTTGCTATTTACATAAACTGCTGTACAAGGCCCGAAACTGGTTCTGAATGTGTAACAAAGTTTATTGACCTATAATTACTGCATCAACTTTAAGGTCATTAATTTTATTTAAAAAAGTATAAATTTGCTTTATTACTCAACATTAGCTTTTGGACAGCAGATACGTTAAAAACAAGTTTTTTTTTTATTTCTTTAGTCAATGAAATACGCCGGAATCATAAATTTGTAGTTTACAAACGTATCCAAGTTTGACTTAAAGTGTGGATTTATGTAAATAAATAAAGTGTCGGTTCGGAGGTGTTAAAATAGACGCTTTTGACTCGATGCATCTTAAGTCAATTATTTTCTTATTGGTTATACCAAAACTTATTTTGAAAATTATAGGTTGTCTATTTCAACTACGCAGATAACAGATTTGCTAACTGTCTTCAATATCTCCTCTGTCGTCCAGGATTACATTTACTAAACTATTAAACGATTTTCCATCCAATTTACCAAATTTTTCTGGTAGTTTGAACTATTGAAACAACACTGGGTTTTCTTTGGCACCAATAATAATCATAAAACAAATATAATAAATTTACACGGGCAGTAGAGCTTCTGCCTCGTTCAACTAGTTTCTAAATAATCTCACGTGGTAACAAAGGCGAATAAAAACAATAGTAACGTTGATCGTGCTCGTTAACTTTTTATATCTACATGAACTTACGATGTCAAGAACTGGAAACAATCGTGCGATGACACGCAAAACTTCACAGGATTTTTTTCTGAAGAGAAAAATTTATCTTTATGGAGAAACTGATAATAGAAGAAAGTCTATCTCACGTTAATTGTTTATAGAAGTATATTTCACAGCAACTCTGCATTTTAATGATACCTTTGCGTTGAAACACTCTTTCATATTTTTTCATTTGTTGTAGTAAAAACGAAAAGCTATTGAATATAAAGAGAATATAAGAATGGAGTAATTGTCTACGGTTCGAAGCTCTTTGTTTTGAGATTTAAGTAAGCGTGCTTTTCATGCTACAGATCGTATTATCCTTTAAAGAAAAAGAAATATAACACAACTTTAAAAATCTCTTAAAGCGAAACTACGTTAAATCTTTCTAAAAAGGGTCACTTGCCAAACAAAGTAAAAAAGCCAAACTCTATTAAACCTGTTAGAAGCTACGACGTATTTACTCTCAATGTGAGATAAAAAAAATAACATCCCTCTTTATGCGTTAAGTAAGCAGCACACACGACAAACGAGGAGCAAAACGAAATGGCGCTGAAGCACTTTCGTTGGCGCGCGGAACGGAAACTCGTCAGCCGGAAAGTGGGTAATTGTAATACTGCTGTCGGTCAGAGTTATGTTCCAAGTGAATTATTCACCGGCCGGGGTGCTCACCGGTGGGTGACGCCGCGTGGGAGAAAACGAGAGTGATCGCTCTTGTTGTACCTGTTCACGTATGTACTGTACTACACCTTACAACAGCTTTAAGTGAATTTTATCATCAAAAAATATTTCTTTAGATAAAACTGTTTTATATCGCTAATAAGTTAACATTAGACCTCAAATAAATAAAGTAGTGGATAGTGAAGGGTCCCAGAACACCATAGCCCTATGTTGACAGCCATAACAAAGAAAAGCTATTATAGCAGCACATTTACATAATAAGGATTATCGTCCTTTGAACCTTTCGAACCAGGTTCAAAGAAACCATACCTGAACCTAGGGTTCTCTGTGTTACAAGCCAAGCAGTTAGTCCCTGCGTAGACGTTAGAATCTCTAGATATTTCGATGTAGCTAAATAATCTAATTTACGGTTCCAAATATTATTGTTATCTGAGAAAAGAATAATAATTAGTTTAGTAATGTCGTAATATTTAATTATAAAAAAATACTTTATCTAATGAAATGTATCGCACCTTCAAATAGGTTAATATTTATCAGTCGAGTAAGCGGGTCAGACGCTTTACACTGCGTTCTGATAAAGGCCGAAAAATAATCGATACGACACCCGCACCAAAGTCGTACAATTGCGTTATAAGTTAGTTTATTTTAAAAAATATATTCCGGTATGCATTACTGCTAAAAATATATGAAGCAGAATTGGTAAGTATCAAAAAAATACTAAAATTATAAAAGAAACGTGAATATAACCCAATTCATTGAAAAGTTTTAGGCTATTGAATTTGTGACGTGAAGTATTAACATTCAAAATATACCGTGATAAGAAAATTAAGGTATCTTTACAGAGCTATTATATTAAATAAATAGTTATTTTATTAAAATAACTATACAATTGTTTAAAAATATTTTACTCCCATAACAGTAAAGTGATGTTACTTATGTTTTAAATCGACAACCGTTAAACGTGCAAAATAATTAGCACCGCATTGTTATAGATAAGCATGTCAACATCATCATCGTATACCTAGCTCTCAGTAACTAGCCATATCGTTATTTATAATATCTATTTATTATTAAATAATAAATAAAATAGGCCTATGTAAAGACGTCTATCTACTGATGATGATTTTACATATTTTTAATGATATATATAAGTATAAACAATCGTCAAACTTCACTTCGATGAAAGCAACTCATGATGTTGAGGATACGTATATCTACGTTACCCATAAGTTTATAAATAGCATGAGCTATTTTGTTTATGTGCTACCTATTTCCAAATTAATTAGCTCCATATTTAAGCGATACGTATAAGTATGAATGAGATTTCCAAGTTACAATAAAGTGGTGAAATTAAACAATAGTATCGTGTTATACCGGTAACTAAAACATGGAGTGCTATGTTTTCAATAAGAACAATATATAACCTGCCTTGTTACGCGGTAGGTTTTTAAAACAACGATCTCAACTTACCGTGTTAAAACAAAAATCAACCTGTACGCAGGTCCTTTAAGCTGACCGTGTGATTGTTTAAGTGCACGCATGCATGTACATGGTTCTTTACACAATTCACAGTGCATATGAAAGTAGTTTTACAAGAAAAAATACTATCACAGAATTGATACTTATAAAGTGAGAATGGCGCGGCTTTTAAGATACTTTCGAAATTCATTATTCACTTTATAAATAAATTAATAAATACTTCTTAAAACTCATATATTTCTATACGTATGCATCAATATAGAAATGTACGACTTGTCGTGTTCATACACCTTATTTATTTACTATTTCATGATACCATCCTTAAATTAACATCACTTTTTATCCAAAGCTTAATAGCAAAGACTGCCTTCAGCAGTATAATTACATTTAGTATTGTTTATGTTTCTTCTTTATTAGTTTGGATAAAATAAAGAAATGGTTATCAGAATACCTATTTACACCTGAAAGTTAATATATACTGTTAAATGATATCAACAAATACAAGTATTATATGATTTATGAAACTATTTAGAACTATTATTATACGTATTGATTGAATTTGTTTGTGTTACGTTATCAAATGCTCCAAAACAATTTTATCAGAAACAATCGTAAAATTATCTTACCGATTATATAACTAGATCTTATATTCATACAAACCCTGTTAAGAAATTGTACTTGTTAATATATTATACAATGATACCGAAAGAGTTTTTTGGCGCATCTGTTTTGCTCCTTTTATGAACGGCCCATAACATTTTACCGTGGCCTAATTAATTTTAACGATTTGTTTTTTTTTTATTGGAAACAGAATAAAGGTCTTATAAAAAATTTAACCTAGTGTGGGAAAAGTAAAATTGATTCTACTTTGTGAATAAACCACACAACACAGTTTCAGTGAAATTGCGTTCTTCCTAATTCTTTTTTCTTATAGATTATTCCATAGAAATGTCCTAAAAGATTTGAAAATATATAACACCTTTTAGAATGGGAGAAACGGTAAAATTGATTTTGCATCATTTACTAAATTCTGTTGCAATAATGTTTATTTAAAGTTTTTTATTTCAGCGGTTAGATTTATTTATGAAAAAAAATATTAGCTTTTTAGGCGTATACTATTAAAATAAAAAACATTTAATTTTTATTTTGATAAAACTATCGACTTATAAACACAAACTTTGGTTTAAAAATCATATTAATTAGGTAATATGTCATAATTCATGTGTTAGTTTTGTTTGTTAGTTCAATAATGTATTTATTGTTCAGGTCATCATGAATAAAATAGATATCTATATAAGGTCAAATAGTCAAAGATTTAATGTTTTTCTATGATTATTTCAATGAATCGTAGCAGAATTGCCGAATCGTGATATGTACATTCTAATATTTCACGTACTTAAATAACCAATGACATTGTTCACGACAAGTGGGAATGCAATCCCACGCCTTACATTCCGGCTGTAATCATATAGCTAATAGTTCACTTCGACTACGCCCACTCTTGCTGTTTAATTAAGAAGCAATTGGTGCCGATGATTGAATAAATAGCATTGTGGAAGACCTGATCAAGAATCTTGTTCTTTGTGATATTAGACGAAGCGACGAAAGGAGAAGACGATCATGTGATTAAGTGACACGGGTGCCCACAAATGTGGCGCAAGTTACGATGGTAAAAACTACACCTCATTATGCTCACCATCTTCACATTCACGATTTGTCGTTACCCCAGTAATTTCACTAAATACAACGCAATGGGAACAGTAATGTTTGCGCTTTACTATTCGGCGGTCGAAATAGACGCTGGAGCTACAAATACAATTATAGTCAACAATACAATCCCCCAGGATCCTTTTGGAATTCTCCTGAAGGATTTTAAAATATCACATTCCGTAACCTAAAAAAAAATCGATATAAACTTTAACAAAAACTAGAATACAAATTATAAAAGACTCTTCGAGACAATTCGAAGTCCGAATAAAAGAGCAGGTAAATCGGTACAAGAATGTGCGGCGTGGTTGCATAGAGGGTGAATTGTAAGCGTTCCCCTCCCCCCTTCATTCCTCACGGTGAAAAAGGAAACACTCCGGTTGATACTATGCAATCCCCAGAATGATAAACTGTCCTAACACTACCTTCACGTTGTGACGACCACGTTTGTATATCAGTAATCGGATTTAAACCAAAATAATGACGGTTAGATTAACTCCGTCTTGGTGCTTAACTAAAGACCGATAATATTATACGGCACTTAAGATAATCCATATTAAAATATATGTACGACATTACATATAACTTAAGATATTTCTCACATTTAAATTCGTAAAAGTATTACATAATTAAAAACGATAATAACCATAAGAGATGTTTTTTTTAATTAGTGACAAACATGTTCATATTTCGTTATTTTATCATCGTAAGTTCGGTTAAAGACCTTTACACTAAAAAATAATGACTGTTAATTAACTGACCTCTGTCGTTATCCGGCCCCTGTTTGGAATTCAGGAAGATTTAAGTAGCGATAACTTTTTTTTATGTAATGTTCACAGAATAAAAAACCTAATTTTGAAATTATTTAGATAGCGTGTTACCGATTGTTAAAAACGTTTCGAACTCATCAAGCTACCTGAGAGGATCGGATCTTCACAAACTGTCCCATTGTTGTTGAATTACAAAAACTCAGGTAGATGTGAAAGGCCCCGTGGTTGCTTTACACTCTACTATTCAAATGTGTTATAAAATAGTTGTTCATATTTTAAATATAACATAGTAAAATGTTAAGTACATATTTTTGCTATTTGTTACGACGTTAAGACGCAGATAAATGTTGAATACCAAAAAAGAGAAAAGCTCCATTATTGGGAAAAGATAATTTGGCAAGAGTTATTCAATAAAATTTATGAATATTAGCAACCGATTTGAAAATTGTTATAAATAATACAGCTCCAGTATAACATAGTACAGAAGTGTATATAAAGTTATAAATATTAATTAAAAATGGCCGGACAAAGGCAAGTAAGCAAGTCTACTGGCCTTGACTATACAAAAACTGCTCTCAAGTGTTATTTTTAGGAAGCCCGCGAACACTGACGATTATATTTTATTGACCATTGTTATTATCTACAGTTTGCAATTATTATGTAGTTAGACTGATTAATCGTGAATAATGTATTCGTTATAAAATTTTGTAAACATTTGTTTGGAAAAATTGTTCGCATTAAAAACTATAAAACTGTTATAACATTGCACTGCGTTCGTAACTGTAACTACACATTTATTTACATTTGGTTGTAATATGTTCTGATTCATGTTGATAGATGTGTTTATATATAATAGCATATTATGATATAATAATAGCCGCTATATTGCAAACATAACTAACTGCACATCAGCTTGTCTATTAATATGGAGGTTTCGCAAGAACATGCCGTACTCCAGCAAGTCAAAGTGGACTGTTTTGTGACATTTATGCTATACTTTTATCACTTATGATTATTATTTTAAACTATTTGTACT
>DWMX01002951.1:0-10403 GCA_018246375.1 Byasa alcinous | reverse complement strand
AAAGATATGTTTTATTTAAAACATTTTACAACACAGACTAGAAGTTTAGAAGCAAACAAATTCTGTAATTCACATTTTTTTATAAAAACAAATAATACACTCAACGGGTGCAATTAATTAATGTCAATAATTTTAACATCCAAAGACTCTTTCTATCTGACTTGATGTTGGCAGAATTTTTTTAAGAGAGGCCATTAAGCATAAAGAAGAAGAAGACTTCTACTTTGAGATCTTAAAAACTTTCCCATCACTCATTTTGCACAATTTTGTGTGTACCACTAATATGGTCCTGTAACCTAACTATTTTGTACTAGATGTTAATATAGTGATATGTACATGAAACATATGAGATTTTGCATAATTAACTAAATTGAACAAACTTTTGCATAATTAACCATTTTGTAAAACGATTTTTGTTCAAACCGAAGGACAATTAAAGGCAAACATTATCATAGTCAATTTTGTATCAGAAAAATAAATTACAACATTGTTCCATAGGATTAAACCTCCACCTTTGCTACTAAACATTATTTTATTTAGATAGATAAACTCGTTTATTTGTCAAAGCAGCACATACACATATAAACAAACAATTACTACAGTAGAAGAAAATAAATATTAAATTTTATACAATTTTCACTCAAAAAAAAAGTGGATTGGCATACCTGCCTAGCAGAGTTGTTGTAAGGTACACTGTGTTTTGTCATAGTATCTAAGGCTCTCCAATCAGGCGGGTTACCAACATGCCACCCACCTATAGCTGCACTATCAATTTCCCATTGATCTCCTATTCCCATGTCATTAACAGTCTTTTGAAATACGCCTTCAGCTATTGGAGAGCGACAAATGTTTCCTAAAAGAAAAAACCTATAAATAAAACTTAAAACTATTGATAGAACTTACAACATTTAATAGATTATTTTACCCAAACATATAAACAACGCTTTGTTTTTTTTACTAGACATTATGGATACAATGTGAATTATATTTTGTAAGTTATTTTTGATTTTCCCAAACGATTGAAATAAAAATATTTTTCAATACAGTTACTTAACACGATCTGTTGGCCTTTAACAAAATCGATCAAAACTATTATAATCTAAAATTCGCATTTACAAAAACATATCATCAAAAGTACACTGCGAAGATTCTTTTGACACTTTGATGACATTGATCAAGGACGTGACAGTGTTTTTAGAGTTGTCAGTTAACAGAATTCCTTTAGAACTAGGCAGTGTTCAATTTCTTTGTTTTTAATTGTCAAATAAGTAATGTATATTACTAGCTCGGCTCCACGGTTTTGAACCGAACCACGAAATTTTGAATTTTAGAAATAATGCTATCATTGATGTTAGAGGTAGTGTAATTACTGGGGTAACGAGAGTTAACACCTTATGTCTCAAGGCGACGAGCGCAATGTGGGTGCAGTGTGTAACATCTAACTAGCACCACGTTGTCATGGGCAAGCGCATCACTTATCATCACGTGAACGTCTTCCTCGTCTCGGCGCATAGTAGTATAAAAAAAAATTGCCCTGGTACCAAAAAAAACAACATTTCTTAATACTAGTACTTTTTATTGATGGATTGAAATTGATATTGGATGGTCTACGGGCAGATTTTCTAATAACAGTGGACAACAATAACAGAAACAAAAGATAGCAATTTCTTTCATAAATATATTGTATATTTTTTTAACGGCAGGTTTTAACTCGTGAATTCTCCGTCGCAGCACTCCATTAACACAATTAACAAACAATTTTGACTTTTCGGTTCTTTGTTTTTTCCAATCTTATTTGTAGTTGTTTCAGCTATTCTTCCTTTATTTGTAAATCGTAGTACAGTACGTAAAGAAATACCTGAAATAGTTTTTTCTATTAATACTTATATGTACAAGTTTTAACTACGATTTAAATATTTATTGTAAATGTGGTAAGTTTTTATGGTATCACTTACGCGTCACAGCGGCAACAAGCTCGTTACTCTTTTCAAACAGATTTAACGGAGCGTTAGTTTATTTTTCTTTCTTAAAACAACTCTTTAGCCTTAAGCTATACCTCTTTATCATCACTTACGACTATTTCTAAAAATATTTCAACAGCAAAATGTCAAAAAATCACGCGACTGACTAATGATAGCAAACCAAATCGGAGTGACGTTTTCAAGATAGCGATATGGGGCAGCGTGTATGCTTTCAAGGTTCGGGAGCACAGAGAACTTCGTTAGCTAGGACTGAATCAAGCGTGTAAAAGTAAATTTATTTCGAAAACATATTAGAATTTATACAGATGACTTTGACAGAATTACGATTATTTTTATAAGTTTGACGAAGATTAAATTGCATAGAATGTTTGGGTGAAAGGAGTTTGTAGCTATAATAATACGGCACTACAGCGGCGTTTAGTTCCTATTTTCGCCACGTGCCAAAAAATCCTTGTCGGAATGTACTTATTACTTAGAACTTAACTACATACTTTTAAGCAAACACCTAGTCTTAAAATTTGATAACAAATACGTCACAAGATACAATAAGTTACTACCCGTGCACAATAAGTTGAGACTTGGGCCGGTGACGTCACATACGTCACCGGCGGTTGTACTGTGGACAAAAAAAAAATCAGTTTCGTTTCCACCCGCGACGTTTCTACTATTGTTTTTAATGTTGCGAGTGTTGCATTCGGAACAACGCCGCTTTATATTTATTATACTTGTGCTTTTACAAGCGTGCTGAGTCAAATATGTTTTTATACGAGATCTCTCTCGACTACATAAAGTTTTATTTATTTAAACTTTGTTTGCACACCAAATAAAAAAATGTACAAAAAGGCGGACTTAATGCCGTAGGACATTCTCTCCCAGTCAACCTCGGCAGTGGGGAAATGCAGTGGTAGCAGAAGGTATGACCGAAGTTTAATAAAAAAAAGAATAGTAAAAATAATGATATTTACTAACATATACATACATATAATTACACACATATAATTTGTATACTTATAATATATACACATATATAAATATAAATAAATATACATAAATAATTATTTTTATTCCCAACATATACTCATATATGTAGAACTACTGCTGTGCATCCAAATAGAGCCTCCTCACCATTCTCTTAAAAACATTTTTGTTACAAGCCCTTCTAATAACCTCAGGCAAGGAGTTCCAGAGTCCTGCTGCCTAAACAGTAAAAGAGTTACCGAAGTTTTACCCTTCATTATAACAATAACTCAATATAAAATATAACAATAAAATATAGCAGTAACTGTAATAACTATTAACGTAACAGTAACAAATAAGATTAGGGCAGCCCTGTATCCAATAGCGGGGCTTTAAACTTTTATAAAAAAAAAAAATAAGATTAGGGAATCGGAACGCGTTAAAAAAATGGCGTTGCCTACTGTACAACGCGGGAGCTTGAGAGGGAGTTACAGGGGCAGCGGGCGGAGGGTTGCATACTAGGCAAGCCTCAACTTATCGCGCACGGGTTATACTGATATTTTACGTTTTACTTACATTCGTTGAATGTGTACGTATGGCGTTAGACTTAGATCTTTTATACAAAGATTATTTGCCCGCATAGTTACTTAACAATTAAATTAAAAACTTAATATAACTAAAGAACATAATGGTAATTGTTTATGAAACCCTGAACAAAATACGAACGAGTCTTTTAACAGAAGATAATCCTTTTAATTGTGGTGGGAAAGATGTAATTATTTGCATTACAGGAAATCCCGGTATCATTGATTTTTATGAAGAATTTAGTGAAGAACTAAATAGAAATACGGGTTTACCTGTGTGTGTTATAGGCAAGTACTAAATAA
Organism: Byasa alcinous; assembly: GCA_018246375.1. Classification (NCBI taxonomy): domain Eukaryota; kingdom Metazoa; phylum Arthropoda; class Insecta; order Lepidoptera; family Papilionidae; genus Byasa; species Byasa alcinous. The sequence continues at coordinate 6,577 of DWMX01002951.1, read as the reverse complement.
ATATATTTTAAATATAAAGTTTCCCTTTTTTTAATATTTTCATTAAACGCTGAACAGCATATTATATTTTTTATTATTAGGCTTTTCGTTCTGGCGGTTGTGGGTTCCAATTGAAGTTGATTTTTCAATGTCTTTACTTTTGTATATGCACTGCACTTGCTGTTTTTATATACCTTTCGTATAATTTGTATTTTTATTTGTCAGTTTTACCGATAGTCCCGATAGAATATGCCGTTATTAATTTTCGTGTTGCTGTAATTTTGTAAAAGATTTTGTTTTTTTTTTCAGGACATGCTGGCCATGAAAAATTACCAGAAAATCAATCTAATCTTATCAAACATGACCATTTATTTAATTTAAAAGGGCAGTTGAAGCATAAGGAAGATCTTCTCGAAAACCACATAGATAGTAAAAGTAGATTGCATTTTGTAGGCCATTCAATTGGTGCATGGTTTATTATAGAATTGTTGCATAACAATGATCATTTATTTAATAAAACAGCCTCTGTTAATCTATTATTTCCTACGATACAAAGAATGGCAGAATCCAAAAATGGTTTGTGGTTGAATAATTTTATAAGAAAAATTCATAGTTACGTTTTATTTTTATTCACAATTCTATGTTTAATTCCAAAGAAAATGCTTAATTTCATAATTGAAATATACCTCAAGATTAAAAAAATTCCTAAATTTTATAACAATAGAATTATGAAAATTTTAGACCCATTAGTATTTGAAAAAATATTATTGCTATCATATGATGAAATGGATTGTGTTACTTTATTAAATAGTAATGGTATAGAAAAAATAAAACATTTGACTAATATATTGTACACACCAAAAGATGATTGGGCACCTTTAAGCTTTATGCAAGATTTAAGAAAACATCACCCTGATGTTCAAATGAAAGAAGTAAATACAGATCATGCATTTGTTTTAAAGTCTTCAAAAAGTATTGCTTTACTGGTTTCAGATTTTATTAAAACAAAAGTTATTTAGGATTATTAGCACATGACAAGTTTTTTAATATTAAAGCTCTGGGTTTGGAATAATTTACCCATGTAGTTTTGTGTGAAGTAAACTGGCAATATATTTTTTAATATAAAGAATGTTAACAGTTATTACAGTGATACTACAAAATATTATAAAGTCTATTAAATTTGCTGGTGTTTTGGTCTTTACTTCTATAAGAAATATTAAAATGGTGATAACTGAAATATTATATATGTATTTCTTTTTAACCCTTTGAATTAGTTTTATAATATACAAATACTATTACTCATTTATATTGAACATACTTCACATTGTTACCAACAGAAAAATTGTAATTATTCGCAATTTTTTACTCAATTAAGACACTTGAGAACCAAGATGTTTACATGAAGGTGATACAGCTAAAGCAATCATACCCAGGTTTTATTTTGGTTGCCGGTCATGACTTTATTTAAATTGGTTTACATGTCAAATTGTGTAAAAAATAAATAAACTCACTTGGTAAATTGCAGGTAAATGTTTAGTAAAAAAATATATAATTTCGAAATAATGTTTTGAAATTGAAAGTATGAAAAACGTTAAAGTTTACGCGGCAAAGCCGTTCATAATTGTTTAATTAGTTTTTTAACAATTGCGAAAACCTATGAAATTATTATCAATTTTTACATTATTTTCTTGCAGACCGCGATATCATGAGTCATGATATCGCGGTCTGTCTAATATGTGTTTCTGGACCCTATGACAAAAAAGATAAATACCACTCGGCTAAAATCATAGTCATCAAGTACATATCTGACGACAAAATGTTAAACAGCCAAAATGAAAAAGCAAAAGTAACAAAGAATAACTAAAGAAACTAATTTTAATAACAAAATTTGAATTAAGATACTAAACAAGTCACTAGCACCAACATACAGATGTAATACTCGATTTGCTAATAGAATTGTGTCGTAATAGGTCAAATTGTTGTATGTGGTTTATGGAACCACTACAGATATTGACGATTTATAATTGTTGCATAATAAGCTGGCATACAGTATGGAGAGGATTTGTGAAATTTTTGTCAACCATTACTATGGACTAAATTTACACAAACGATCGTGGACGATATCTGAAAAATTACATATGTTGTGACTCGTTTTTTTTATTCAAGGGAGACTTAACTGGATATTTTTTATGAATCCTTTATGGAACTACTGGAGAGGCTCTAGTCGAGCGGTTAAATCGTGCATTGAATGTAGACTTTAATAGAAAAAATGTAAAACTTGTGAGATTCAACCGCACCAAAAAGTAGGTGTGTCCATTTACTACAAAAAGGAGCCTATGCTCCTTGATTCCCACTTTCAGATGCATCGTTGGAGTATATCAGCCGCATTCAGTTGTTAAGCAGGAGATTTTTATGCATATTGCACAACTATGCTAGTATGAACATTACTACAATAGCTGTTTTTATCGCGGTCAATGATAAATGTGTATAATATAAATAGTAATAAATAATGAAAATTAAAACATTAGCATGCCTTTTTCATGTTTAAATTAGTTTTCACTCACGACTTTGTACTTTTAGTTTTATAGTTTAAGTTTCTTTTATTTTTAAGTACAGAGCAATTTAAACATAAATTTATCTTGTTTATAGTAGTTAAAATGACCTCCACCCGGCCGTGAATTACCTATTCAGTTTCACTGAAACCTTGTCAATAATTACATATAGGTACCTCCTAATGTATTTATTGACGGTGAAGAATCATCTGCAAACTACATTTAAGTTTTATTCGTTTCATCGTTGATGTTTGGAAGGTAGCATGTTTTTATGAACAATAGAATTATATCCAATTTATATTCCTTTAACTTTTTTTTAATCTATGAATGACTAACACTTGACCTCAGTACTCACTGAGTGTTTAGCGAAAATGTGGCCGCGGATGCAGTAAAGTTTTTGCATAAATTACCCTGATTTTCAAAAGTTGTTGTTAGTTGGAAAACAAGAATACTGCGGCAGACTTACAAAACAAACGTAGTAGCTAGCCAGAGGGGTCGAAAAAATTCTACCATCAACCAAACTCCACAAAAACAAACTTGACCCCGTAATCGAACCCAGGCCTTCCAAATTACAAGGCGAACATTTTGTCATTACGGAAGAAGCTAAAACATAAGAGGCTATGTACTGTACGCATCAAAATTGAATTTCATCAATTCAATTTAGTCAAGTAATATTAATTTTATAACTTAAACTATACCCATCCGACGAAAAAGAATTGCTAACCATGATAAATAATAAGACACACAGTACTTTGTACTTTGCTTAGCATTACAATGTAAATTATATGACGTATAAAATGTTATCCATATAGACCCGTTGTTTCTATTTAATTTTTCAGTATATTACAGACACCTGCGTTTGTGTAATGGAAAACAATCTCATTAAATTTTAGGCCATTCTGATTTTATTTAATATGAACTGATGACTGCGAATGACCATGTCTGTATACCTTGCAGTCATTGTCCTGCGTCAACTATTCTCTTAAAATTTGGTTAAATCTCTTTTGTTTTCTATTAAGTGGAAATATCATTACACAGAGGGCAATGGAAAGAGTCGCGCTCGGGGTTTCCCTGCGGAATCGAATTAGAAATGACGAGATCTGCAAGAAAAATAAAGTCACCGACGTAGTCCAAAAGATTCCTATCTTTATGTGGCAATGGGCAGCGCACATCGCTCGAAGGACTGACGGCCGCAGAGGCAGTAAGGTCCTTGAGTGGTGGCCGCGTACAGGTAAATGCAGTGCTGGCAGGTCTTTTACAAAATGGACTGACGGTCTGGATAGGGTCGCGGGAAACCACTGGGTGAGAGTAGCGCAGGACCGATCGGCGTGGAGATCCTTGATGGAGGCGACGTCATTGATGAGTGCTAGATTTCGTCTTAAAATAATGAATTTGGCTCAGGGCCGATGTATGTTATAATGTAACATAAAATGCGGGTTTTAAAAGTGTCAGTTAACAAGACAGACTGATCACAGAAGACGATCAACAGACAAAAGCGTCTCAGTTCAAATGTTCAGGTAGTTATATAAACTAGTCCATCTTATATAATACATTTCCACAACTTTCATTATAAACTGTTTTTCACTTGTGGTTTCTATCGCCAGACCATCCAAAAAGGCACCGCACCACGACGCCGTATGATTTATCATCCTAAATTCTTCTTCTAAGTCGCATATGGGCAACAACCGGCTCGCCGAAAGATATGATCCGGCCCGAAAGACATTTTGAAAACACCCCATGAAAAAATACATTAGGTAATTATACTGACGGGAGTGACAGTGAGGCGGCAAACATCAAATCCTTTGATTTTTGCAAAAAATATTATCACTACTTTAAAATACACTGAGTACTTTTAAACGCGGCCCGCGAACCTATTTGCACTCTACATTTTTGCCCTCAACATGTCAGAGGTGGCCCTACCTATTCTTAATCGAATTACCTCATGCCTGAGGGACAGGTTCAGCATGCGAAAATTAAACACACGACGACTTTCTTGTCAGTTATAATGGAGTGGTTTACCATTGCCTTCTCCATTTTACATACTAGTCCGAGCACGGATGGTCATGACATAGATATGTAAGTTTCCTCATGATGTTATTCTTCATCGTCAAAAAACCATCCTAAATAGCTATCACTTAACTTCAGGTCGAGGTCATGCTCGTCTCATCACTTCATAGAATAGAAAACTAAACAAAAATGTTATAAAAGTAAAATAGTAAATTTTTAAAACAATTTATTTATATTTGAATATTACAAATGACCAAATGTTATGTTGTATATTTAATGTTAAGTTTATAAAGCCGCTACACGCAGAAAACTGTATATGATAAAATCTGAAATTTAACGTTCACATTAATATTAAAGATACGTTCTACCTTACAAGTTTTAATGGCAGCTTCGTCTTTGCGAAGTGTGGGGAGCCGCGTGTAGGGAGTTCAGACTGTACTCGTACATACTGTGTACAATTCAATGAATCAGCTTTTAATACTTTCTAGGAGATTCGAAAAAATATATTTTCCTTAATATTTGGTGATATAATGGGCGATGGCGACAAATACGCTACGAATGATATCTGAAATAAATTAATTTCAAAAATTTAATACATTATTTTGTTGTGATGCAGTTATAAAATAGTTGACTAAGTATAGTCCATGTTAAGTTCGTGTGAACACTCAACAACATAAAAATACATAAGATTAAAATTATTAATAATTTTTTAATTTTATATATTCTACATGATAAAAGTATGAATAATTTATCTCATTGTTTTTTGGATAAACTATGTACATTTGTGATAATGAACTTTTTGTAAGTACATTTGGTATGTGGAAGCCCGCGCGGGGTACGCAATTGTTTAATGCAAAAAAAAAATATACAAATCTAGTTATTACAATAGTAAAATTTGATATAAAATAAAAACATAATGAGAGAGTATACTTTACCAATCTACACCGAGTTGTGATATCGCACGTACTAAACCTAATAATGCTCTCCAAATTTCCTGTTGGTAGATCTTTAAACGAACTTCTATGTAAATACCACCGCAGTAAAGAGCGCTATGTCGTGCAGTGTACATTATCCTAACTAGCGCCATTTATATTTATGTTATAGGCGGGCGGGCCATCACTTACCATCAGGTGAACGTATGAACTCGCTCATTTAGTCGAAAAAAATATTTTGTAGAATAAAAAAAGATGTTATAAACACCCACCTATCCAATAAGATAAACCATAATTTAATAATAAAGAAAATGTATAGAAAGATATCAATATGCAAGTTATACGCCGGGTTAATCGCATCTGCCATCATTGAACCTGGGTCCAAGGCCACCGCTATCTATCAGAATAGCGGTTAAGTATATATTTGTTGTGTAGATATATTTTATTTTATAGCATGAAAGTGGAATGTATGGAGATGAGACAACACCCAAATTTCATTTAAATACAATGATACAATATAGATATATATACAATATGAAAATGCAATAAAAACATTAACATTTGATAAAAGTTATGAATTTTTTATACTTTTCAAAAAGGACTGTGCGTAATTTATATGCATTTATAACGGTGTACAAAGTAACGTAGGAACTAGCAAGATATCTTTCACGTATATTACAAGAGTATGGTCAAGGTTAAGTATTTTACTTCCTATATTTTTAATATTCTGTTTAAAATGCGATCATCGACATACGTACATGCACACACGCCACACGACCTCATTAATTTAGAAGTACCTAATTACAATATTATTATTAAAAACATACAATGTAACATACTTATCATGCAAACCTCTATAATCATTGAATATACAATCGTAATTTTGGAATCTTAAAGTAGGGGATATAAAAATTCGTTCTAATAATACTCATACACGGCACACAAACGGGAGACTCAGCAAGTGGTCTCGAGCAGAGGGTCAGGGCCAGGAGCGGGCGGAGCGACGGGCTCCTCGCCGGAGGCGCATATTGCACGCTGCGACGCAGACTTGTAGAGGTGGCGAGAGGGCGCGCGCGCGCCGTCGTCCGAGTGCGCGCGCACCGGCGG
>DWMX01002950.1:0-10405 GCA_018246375.1 Byasa alcinous | reverse complement strand
TGATGTAAGTAAATAGGTACTATCAGTGTATGTGTTGAGATCCACTATCGTGGACCCCCATTTTCATTTCATGGACCACCAAATTTTTTTTCGCTGACGTAGACCCCCTCCAGGTTGTCATAGACCCCTAGGGGTCGATATAGACCACTTTGGGAATCACTGATATAGATGGTCTCCGACAATAGAGATTTACCTTAAGCTAATACCCGTATATAGCTATAATTGTCTATAAAATATATACATACCCGCCAACATTTGTAAGGCGACTGGGGAAAACACGTGACTCTTATCCTCACCGGCAAGAACAGAAACAAATATGTCAATAATTTGCTGTTTAGTATATGGTGGAAAGTGCAGCGTCAGAGGTCGCAGGGAGCAACGCGTTTGCAAACGCGGCAGAGTCCGTTCGGTCAAATCCAAAGCGTTGGCAATACCAATAAGAACTATACGCGAACTGACCAACGCCGGCCATTCGAATATCGTATATAAAACCGATTGCCGCTTACTGTCTAATTGATCGATCTCATCCAGTACTAGTAATCTAAAAAATATAACCACGGAGTAACCAACATATACTTACCGATGTTCCAAATAAAATACATACAAGGTAACGACGGTTATGTTTTAAAAACTGTATGAACAGAGGAACGAAGACAGTAAAAGTATTATAATACTATATTTTGTTATATCTTCATCATCATCATCAATAGCCCGCGGCAATCCACTGCTGGACATAGGCCTCTCCCAAGGAACGCTTTTGTTATACATTCTTTTACATTTATACACTTTTTATTCATTAAAAAGTCGTGACGAGCAGAATGTTCATCTGATCAAAGGATTAATTAGGATGACATGCACTGCACCTCATTGTACTAGCCGCCATGAGACGTAAGATGTTCGTATTATTACCCTAATAATTTCACAAGACATAGCATCTCTCAAGCCGGAAGAAAATATTGTTTGCGCACTGCTTTTGGCAGGATGATGAAAAACGACACGTTCCAAGAACACACGTGCTCACGTGACTTCCACCAACTAGCACTTGAATAACGCTGTGAATGTCTTCACTCTCTTTTTGTGAGAGAAAGACCCAAGTTCCAGTGGTGGAAACAAGAGAGCTGCTTATTTTTGTAATCTAGTGTGTTTTTGTCTCTATGTATATCGTGACTGAAGCATATTCGATAATTTTTTTGTTTTAATGTGCATGAACTATATTTTAGAAAGAAACTATAAATACCACCATAATGCGAGACGCATCGTTACGTCGTGATATAAATAATTAAGCATTAAATTATTATTGTATAAACCTTTTGGAAAAGTGATTAGCGAATATTTATACATACATCATTTTATGGTTTTTATTTAAATACTTTTCAATAGCACTGAGAGAAGCCTTTTCTGTATTTCCTGAATGATGTAATTGCAACTCTTTACAAATTCTGGTATAGATGCTTGTGGCTGACTTCATCATAGTACAATTGATGTAAACTTGTTTGTAGCCATTTTTTATCTGAAACATTAACGATGAATAATATTTGTTGTCAGAAACTTTAGCGGAACGTATATATCTGAATCAAAACGATAAGTCAATACACTAAAATCATGACATTAATTTATTGATTACTCGAAATGTTTTAATTAATTCATATGATACTCTTTTGCGTTTTTTTTTACAAGAACGCTTAAAGCTGTTTTCTATGAAAAACATTTTCCATTATCTATTTATTACTATAAAACTAATTAAAATTGCACAGTCTTAAAAATTTCACTAGTTTTACCTTGGGTAAGTGTAAAATATATGTCAAACTTGCTGTCTTTCCTGTACCCGGTTGTCCCGATATATACAAGGATGCAGATTCTTTTCTGTCCAGATGATCTATTAAAAAATTTTCAAGCCATGTGATTTCCTTTTCACGACTTACTAAAGGTTTATGTGAATTATTAACATTCCTGTAATAAAAAGACAAATTGTTTTTAAAGATAGATAATGTCAATTCAAGTTCATTTCGCTGCAATGGATATAAAGGGTAGATCTCTGTTGCCGGAACCCGTCTAGATAGGTACGGTTCCTATTTTGTTTACAAATGTTTGCGAATAACGATATCATTTTTATGAATTTTTTTGTTGATAGCTGTAATATATACCATTAGTGTAATTTTTTTTATAGTTCAAGCTTTTCATAACAACCCTTTCAGAAACCATTATTCTCTCATTTGTAAATAAATCTTAGAATATAATACTAATATTAAATCATCCGCAATGAACCTATACTTATGCCACAATAATTTAACAACTCACCCCTCACTTGAGTTTTCTTTATCAAGATCGTCATAACTGTCAACTTTTATTAATTTTGACGGCAAACAATCTACAAAATCAATTAAAACATAGTTAATAGACAATAGGCATAGAATTTTTATATAGAAAACAGATTCACAAATACAATTAACGTCATAAAAAACAATATTTTATAATAATTAAGTACGTTCACTTAGACTATAAACTCCAATATGCAAACCATTATCAAAATCTATTGCCATGTCTTTATCCTTGTTTTTACTTCTTTTTAAACTTTGTCTCAGATTTTCACTATTTTCGTTAGTTTTACATCTTGTTATATTAGTCTTTTTTCTAAGTTTAAATGGAATCGTGGCCTGGACAGCAGACATCTGGAACAAAAGCAATCTTGTGAAAAATTATTAATTGTTCAAAAACGTTTCAGTCCTCTGACGTCCACTGTTAAATAAGGTCTCCTTAAAGTATTCACACCCGGTATCCTTGGCATACGGTTTGGCAAGAGTACTACTAACGGTCACATGAGCACTTTTAGTCGCCTTTAACGACATGTAATTAATAGAGTTTGGAACTAACTCCCAAAAATCTAGGATTAAAAAGGAAACAAAAATTCTGGTAAAAACTTTATTAAAAGGATGTTTTGTAAAGTGATTAAATGATTAACATAAATTATTAAAATAATGTGATAAGTTTAATATGTTACAATAACATTTTGAAGAGAATACTTTGAAAATGAAAAAAAATATTTCTTAACTAGATTTTTGCATTTGAAAAGTCCCTATTGTAGCTCGATATTTCTTGATGAAAACTTTTTTATAGTAAAACACAAACTCACTTTCAGTACTTAAAACTATAAAAATATTACACTTTCGTGTTACCCAGTGCCTTAAGTTCAAGATATGGTTTATTAAGTAAAATCAAAAATATAATCACAAATATCCTTACATAATTATTATTTTTAGCCCATAACATCTAAAATTAATGTAAAAAAACGAATAGCCTAAGTTTCACTGTTGCTTGTCTTTGTTATTAAAATCATTTAAATTTTGATGTCCCATATTTGACATGTTTTTAAATAAATCATATTGCCTTTGGGCTTTAAGCCATGCCGATTGCATTTCCATCTGATGTCTTAATAAATGTGTTATACCAGGGTGAGTAGAAAGTAATGGTGCTTGTGTTAAATAATCTGCTGAAGTGTTCATAACAGGGCTAGATTTCAATGTTGGAGTTATGGTTTGGCGAACACTAGGCATTTTCACAGGAGGCGTTGGTTTCATTGGTTTAGATGGACCAGGAGAAGGCTTAGGAGATTCGCTTTTATTTGAATTTATATTGGATAACTGTGTACTCGTAATTTGATTTGATTGATTAATATTGTTATGTTCCACTGACGTGCTACTCAATTGCTTTTCTTCTGCAATGACTAGCTTAGGAGAAGAACTAGGCGATCGCGTCTGTGATCTCGGTGACGGTTGTGTAGAGTTTTGGGAACCATGAGCAGGAACAGGATAACTCAAATTGGGCATAATTGGTCCAGAATTACCTGTTTGTTTTATTTGATTTAATTTATTGTTACTAGATAATTCCTGTCTCAATGTACTAGATGATGTACCAGCAGGATTAATCTTATCAAGTTTTAGTTGATTAATACTACTTGTTGATGGAACTCTTAGAGGAGAAGGCCCTGTATTTGTAGGTCTGCTTGAAATACTGGAAAAAACATTACCCTGCGAAGAAGTAAGAGATGAAGACTTCAATGGCAGACCTTGCTTCTTTGCCAAATTAGCAATTGATTGCATTGTTTCAAAAGCTTTGGTCTGTTGTGGACCTAACTGACTTTGGATATTATGTGGAGTGGACAAATCTAAAGCAGCACTGCTTTTGTTTTCTAGTGAGGGCATGGTATTTGTAGGTGGTTTGATGTTTGGATTCCCAAGTTTATTTACTGCACTAAAAGCTTTGGCTGTTGCAGGCACAAGTTTCGGAACCTGGGTTTTATTTTTTACTACTTTCGTTTTTTTGTCTGACTGCATAGACTGTAATTGCTGTTCAAATGTTTGTTGAAAAGTGATGGGTGCTGAAAAAGACCCACTCTGTTTGCCTAATTTTGTATCTGCAATTGGTTTAAGATTTGGAATTGGACCCTTTGCCGAGGTCTCAGCAGATTTATTCGGGGCTTTTGTTTGTATTGCATTTAAATCACTTTTTGATGAAGTAAGTTTTACATCATTATTACTCTCAGACTTATTAACTTTTTTTGAATCTGTTTCGGGTAATTTCAATATTTCGATGTAGTTATGAACTGGTGGACTGGGAACTTTGTGTGCAGATAAATTACTAGCACCTGACAAATTTTTATTAATCATACCCTTTTTCTGATCAGGGATATTAGATTCTGAAATATTTCGAGTGTCTAATTTTTGATCAGTTAAGGTAATAGATAATGATGAGGGTATGTTGATTTTACATGAGTCGAAGAGTGATTTCAGAGGATCTCCAGATGATGTTTGTGCTGCATTAGGCAAAGACAAGGATGATTTTACTTGGGATAGTATTTTACTTCTGTCTATGGTAGGATCACTGTTGTTTGCCAAAAGATCCATGCGCACTTTATTAACAGGTGAAGCTTTACTTTGAAAAGGTGTTGATGACATAGATGGACTAGGTTTTAAATCGGGCATCTTTTTAATTGTAGGTTTTGTAACTTCTGGTGGCTTTGATGTTGGTGTAATGGTATCTGTTTTAGGAATATGTAACTTCAATGGAGAAACAGTTTTAGGAGCGGAAGTTGCCTGGCTTGTAGCAACTTCATTTGGTTTTCGTTTTGGTGATGATGTATTTTGCGATCCAGAATTATTTCTTTTGAGTCCTATATTATCTTGCACAGATGGTTTGATTACAGCTGACTGTTGTTGTTTTTTCTCTTTTGGTGACATTGGTGAATTTTGAGAAGAGTTGTTCAAAAATGATGTTTGGGAGCTTTTAACAGACTCAATCTTATCTTTTGTCTTTTCTGAACTATCCAATGATTTTTCTAATTTAGGCATGTCCCTTGAAAAACTAACAGTATTGGATGAAACTGATGAACTAGGTATCTTAGCCTTTTCTAATTCAATTTTTAACTTTTTTATTTCAGGAACATGTGATGGTAATGGATGCTTTCTTTTCAGAGAATCATCAATTTTAGGTAAGCTATTTTTAGCTGTATTTTCTACAGTTTTCACAGCTTCTGTAGTAACAGTTTTAGGAGGCAAAGTTTTTACATTAAGGCAGCTATTTCTAGCTGTTAATTCAAAAGAATTTAAAAACTGTGACTTTTCAACTTCATCATCATTTTTCTTAAGAGAAGATGCACATGTATTTTTATTTGTAGAAGACATGTCTGTTTGATCCTCTTTAACAACTTCATCTTTTTGATCTATTACATTTTTATTTATTTCAACATTGATCTTTTTTGTAGTATCATCGGGCATTGGACTGTCAGTTCCTGAGGATGTTTCTGAACCATGTTCGATAATATTTGGTATAGGACTACTAGTAGTAGTGTCTTCTGTATTAGTAGGACTTGGCTTTCTGTCTGGAAAATGAGTGCTTTTTCTATTAATATCAAAAAGTCTGTTCCTTATAGCAACATAATCAATAATTTGATAAAAAAAGCGCATTGGCTCATTTCTTTTCCAATTATATATGTATGCTATATCCATTAATGTGTAATAATCAGGCAGTGGTACTCTTTTGTACAAAATATCAATAGCAAATTGAGTACTATCTATTTCAAATTTCATACTGAGGAACTTCTTGAGATGATTTATATTTACTACTGCTGGACATTGCAAATATCTACGAGCAGACACTAACATATTTTGAGGTTCATTACTATCTGAAGATTTGCTGGAAATACTATCAGCATCTGTTATATCAGCATATTCCAATGAAAAGGATATAACATCCTCAGGGCTAAAAATTATTCTTTCAGTATCTTCACCCCGTTGCTCAGGGGTAGCAGATGCAGCAGGACCTGGTCTAGACGCATAAAACTGTTGACGTCTTTCCATTTCTTTTTGAAATAAACCAGGAACTAACTTGTAAACTATATCTTGAAGAGCTTTATCTAGTTTAATATTAGGTTTTGCTGAATTTATCATCATTTCACAAACGGGACAATAACTTTTCACTTGTAAATGTTTGATAATACAACTTCGACAAAATGAATGCAAACATTCCACAATTGTGGTTGCGTCAATATAGTAACCTCGGCATAAGGTACAAGTAATATGTTCATTTACTTCTCCTATTAATGTTCGTTGGGGAACCACTGCACTGTTATTTTGTTCAGCCATCTTCACAATCTTCTGATCTGGTAGTTTATTAGAAGTAACCATTTTTTAGCTTTTCACCGTCGGTCAACAAAACGTAATTATCAGCATTGCAATAAACGCAGCACACATAAGATTGCTGGAATATTGTACACAATACACCATACACTATTAACAAACATTAAGAATCAATAAAAAATTTCAAAACTAAATGGTAAAACCGTGTTAGCACGTACTCGACATGATGTGTTATGATTAAGTTGGTAACACTGACATATCAAATATTTCAAAAACTTTTATTAAACAAGTAGAATAATTACAAACAACTTTGCACTAAAACTTTAAAAGCAATATTAAGCACACAATATTTACTTACCCCTCCGATTGTACAGAATAACAATTCAATAATATAACGATAGAGAGATAAAACAACACTTTTGGCGCGAATATCACAAAACTGTTTTACGTCAAACAACATATGTTTCTAAAATACTGAAACACAAAGGCAGATTAAAAATGGAGTATTAATATTACTGAACAAAGTTTATAATTTATTTTCAAAATTATTAAATCCCTAGTTCAAAGAAATAAATATTGAATGGTTTTCCTAAGTAAATACTGAAAAGTCAATGTGAGTCTACGCGTTTGTGTTGAATAAACATAATAGATTTTTAGTATAAAATTACGTCTATATAATCTCTATTTCTATTATTTAATTTTTATTAAAAATAGTTCTTCATGAAATGAATTCGTACATTCTAAAATAATTACAGGGCCCCATTTTTTTTTAAAAAAAAGAAGAAATGGAAATACACTTGTTATGAATAATTATAGCAAACACATTTATATTTTTCTTACTAAACATTGTTGAAAATACTTATAATTATCGGCTTACCAGCTAGGTATTCTCCATACAGCCTGTAGCGACGTGTTGTGTATATATTGTAAATAGTAAAAACTCTTTGTATGCAGTATTCTATTAATTTTTAAACCTTTATCAAACTTGAAAAATATTATTAATTCTATCAAATTAAATTTTGTATAAATTCCAATATGTTTGAAAAATAAATTTACTTTTGATCCGTTTACGTTCTCGATTCAGTCCTGAGTCCTGACTAACAAAGTTCTCTGTGCTCCCGAAACTTATAACCGTACGTTATCCCCGATAAGCCTTTACGTTACCTCATATTAACCTAAATGGCGAATAGAAATTGTAACGAAAATAACAAATGAATTCGATTCGATTCGACCTCTATTCATTCGAGATTAAATTTGATGCCAATATTTAATATTGATATTTCAATTAAAATAATTACAATAGTGTTTGCAAAAGTCATTGCTGTGTACTCTTCTTATTGGTTCGCACAACGGAAAAAAACTTATGTATAAACCTAATGCTATAAAAATTAATTTTAAAAAAGTCATTGTATGTGCCAGCGAATCACATTTGAATAAATATTATATTTCTTCAATACTTCAGTATGTTATATATCGTAATGGAAAGTACAAATAATACTTTTTTAGTCACAAATTTCTAAACGTTTAAAATTCTATAATTCCTTATCATCAATTTTCTCTTTTTCTATATTAACAGAAATATTAATTTTACAGTAATTCCAAAGTAGTAATAATCGGTATTCAGAATTTTTATATCATTGAGTGGATTGTATATTGGCAACACAGATTCGTTCCCTGTGAATGTGACAACTTTGGAAATATTCTTCCTTTAGCTCAGATCGCGCACACAACAGGACGAGAAATTTTAATCTTTGTTTGATTAAACAATCATTACAAGAAATATTGTAAAGAGAGCATCCGTGTTTAGTTCCTCTTCTTCATAATATGAGAGCTAAGGTATTTTGTGATTTTTGTTACGTTTTCCTAAGTTTTTGTCACACTTTAATTACTAACAATTTTTTTCAGTGGCGAAAGAAGCGTATGCGAAGGCTAAAGCGTAAGAGGAGGAAGATGCGTGCGAGGTCTAAATAAATGGTAAGCTTTAATTTCTTTACACAACTATTCTAGATATAAATCCTATTTTAGTAGGATAGTGTAATGTGTGTATTGTATCTGTACTGTTCGTTTATTCTACGTATAAGGTTTTATTTAATGATTTGTATTTATTTCTCTCTTAAATTGACTGTAATAATAAGCAATCAAACACGTGAAGTCAGGTCGTTTGTAAACACGTGTAAAGTTTTGTACATATGTCCGATTGTCGTCTCTATTACTCCTAAAAGAAATAATGCACTCATTTATTTAAACAAAGCACGTATTTAAAAAATTCTCTTTCGTTTATCTATTCGATAAGGTACTTATTGTTAATAACCATGCATATAGATGTTTTTAAGTACTTCCTACTTTTGTTTAAGTAAGACATAACCTCAAAAATTAAGTATTATCGATTAGCACGAGTATGAGTGTTCAAACTATTTTTTGGTATCTGCTGTTATGATTAGGTAAATAATTATTCTGTAATATTTCAACTGCAATCTGCAAGTGATTTCTATGAAAATTAGTGTACTTCTATCCCATGTGCGTGAATAAATACATTAGCAGAACAATGTCTGCTGTCTGTTATTAGAACACTTAGAGGTAAATAATAATTTAACTTAACCCTCCGAGGCAGTCATTATCTCACTTTGAGAATAATGTATAGAATTGGAGGGAAGATTACATACTATCTCCACCCGATGAACATACTATTGTTCATAAGGACTTAAATATGGTGTACATTTTTAGTATAAGAAAAGCATTGTTTTAAAATCATTTATATGATTGTGTTAATTGTTTTGTTAATTTACAGGTACATTTGGATGGAGGTGAATAAAAGATGAATTTGTTAATTCATGTACTGATCCTTACATACTTCTGTATCAAAATAAAATTTTAAAAATCTAGTTATTTTATTTTTAATCAAATATATCTGCTCTGTAAGTAGTAGTAACTAGTAATTCATCGCTGTTGTAAGGTAAATCTGTAGTGAGTAAAAATCATGGCGAGCACAAATTACCATGGGGTGAATGTCGCCCATCGTTTGTTGTGTAGGAGGATAATACTAATTTAAAATTTTTCAGGTTTTACATTAATTAAATAATTAGAAAACTTAGAATAGTTAACATTGCCACCAACTGCATTTTTATATTTGAAAGATAAAAAATCATGCAGTGCAATGAATGATCTAGGCGAGACCATCGCCTCAACACCACTACTGACACATTTCGATTCAACCAACTTGGTAATTAACTAATTTATACGAAATGGATAGAGGATACTATTAGCAAAAAAAATATTTTGTATAGATAGTTATCTAACTTAGTAAAGTTTTTGATATTTTACGATCTACATATGATTTAAATTCATGTTTAGTATGCCGATTACAAACTAATCTTTATATATCTATATATTAGTTAAAATTTCAAATAACACATGTGAGTGAACATCATAATGTTAAAACTAGCAGTTTTACAGTAATGAAAATTCAATTCGTAAGATATTAATAAACAAGATATAAATAAACGTTTATTAAGGACAGTTTTTCGCTAATTCTGTTTACTATCTGCTATGGATTGATGAATAAAAACTAAGGCACCCATTGCCTAAATAACTAAAAATTACACTTTCTCATATACTTTCGAGTTTTTTTGCCATGTTTTGATGGCGGAACACTAACCAATCTTCAAAAAGGTTTTATATTCGATATAGTATATAACTATATTTAACTAAATCCCGCCGCCGCGCCGCAGACCTCTTCCGTCTACCTTCCTATGACCGATTGTTGCATTCGCAGT
>DWMX01002949.1:0-10408 GCA_018246375.1 Byasa alcinous | reverse complement strand
TTAAGTCTCGTTACCCCAGTAATTACACTAGCTACAACGCCCTTCAAACCGGAACACAGTAATGTTTGCACAGTACTTTTGCCGGTTGAAATAGGAGCTGCGGTGGTACCCACCCAGACGATCTCCGGCAACAGAGACCTACCTGTAAATCTCTCTCTGGTCATCTTTCTTCTTACAAGATTTAAAGAAGATTTCATAATCATAAAGAGTCTCTTCCCGGACACCGTTTAGTCATCTCAGCAGTACTAATTCTGCAACAACACCTAACAACGTTACAAGGTCTCGCAAGCGAAAGTACTGTGTGAACAACCTTACTAGTCTCATTATAATTTCTTACTATCAGGTGAGCGCCGTACTTGCATTTCGTTATTAAAAAATAAACTTTGTGTCCAGGCTACCATTGCGACGGAGATCCCGCTGCTGATCCTCGGCGCCATCGCGATTGCTGGCGGCTGCTTATGCATGTGCCTGCCAGAGTCGACTGGCCGCGCCATGCCGCAGACCATACAGGACGGCGAGGACTTCGGCAGAGGACAAAAGTTCTGGGAAATGCCTTGTTTCTCCAGGTAACTTTACCTTTAAAACATCATTATAAATTTCGTAACCATTTATCTCAATATCATCACCATTTATCATCGTCCTCACTTTTGTTTTCATCGACAACATCTTCAACCTGATATTCTTTAACATCTGGGATATCATCATTATTATCATTATCAACATCATCGCCTGTTGAATTCTCCAAAGCCTTTTACTGACTCTAAAATCAGTGTTTTTTTTTTCATAAGTATAACTAAATAAAACACAAGACATAAAGAATAGTTTTAAATTACGTGATTTGTTTTACAGAAAAGCGAAAAGTGCATGTGCTGATCTAAGTTAAAGAAGACATCAAAAGAAGGCAAGCAGAGACTAGAGAAATGGATTTTTTTATATTACATTTTATTTACTGAATGATAATAACATGGATATAAGAAAGGATAAAAATATACGATAAGCAAAATATACGTCATTTCATTTCTATGCCTAATTTTAATCAAGCTTTTAATTCATCTAAACCAAATGAACTAACTACTCTAAAACAATATGACGATAGTATCTTTACGCTGCACTAGTAATGTTACAGGTATTCAAACAGGAACACAGTAATGTTTGTTTACTACTATTCGACGGCAGAAATAGTCTCTGCAATGATAGCTATTTAGTCTGCGGCAACAGAGACCTGTTATTAGATAACATTAATTTCATAATGTTTGTATGAGATATTGATGAATGGTTATTTATTAAGAAGAATGCGCATCGAATTAAATTCTATAAAAAAAATGCAAACTCCGGTGTTAAAGTTGGGAACACAGAAAGGGTATCTATCATTAAACAGGTAGAAAATCTACTCAGAATTGGCGCCAGTAATTTCTATTGAAATTATGTGTAATTTTTAACTTATTTTCTTAATGTCATAGCTTGTGTCGTGTGTGCATTTTTACTTATGCGTGCGTGTTCTTCATTCTTTTACTTTATTTCCGTTTCTTTCTCCCCTGCATTAAAGAAAAATCGTAAAACACCGCGCCGGTCGCCACGTGCCCCGTTTGTTTATAAACACGCGTATCGCGCAAAAAGGAGGCCAAAGTCAGGACGAGAGAGGAAAAAACAAAATTCATGCAGAACAAACAAACAAGTAAGAACTGAAGTATAGAGAAGTTTAGTGATAAATGTCGATAAAAATATCGATAAAATTAAAAAATATAAGAAAACTCGTCCAGGTTAGCTAGACCTACATTTTGTCTTAAGTGATTCATAACGAGGAGAAGCAAGTTACAACGTTTACACATCGACATATTGTCTTGAGATATCACATCTTAAATTTAGTTGCCCCAGTAATATCACCAGCCATAAACTCTGAGAATAAGACTAATATTTTATTAACTTATTTATCCAACATGATAATAGTCAAGGGTTTTTATTTATCTTAAAACTTAAAGCTATGTACATTAGGTTAAAGGTAAAACCGTTTGAAATGACACAATTACCTTTGTCAATACAAACGACTAGAAAGACGTTCAGCTGTGGAATCAACATGGGTATGATTAGACTAAAAAGTCCAAAGAAGGAGACTTCCACTTGTCCTGGCTAAACATAAATGAACAATAGGAACACTAAGTGTTGTAATTAGGTCAATATAACTTAAATAGTAAATAAGTTTTAAATAAAAATGAGAGTTCGTTAAAATATTGCACACCAGAGCTAACTAAAGTTAAAATAGTAGAACTATACTCGTTACTCGATATCAACATCCTGGTTGGAACAACTTTAGACGACTGTTTACAAATAAACAAAACAACTGTGTAAGGTTTAAGATATCATTCGAAACATGCGGCGAATTCCTTTTTACAACTGCACACGCTGCCATTCCTTACTGTGGAACAACGCGATATGCAAATTGTATAGCAGAGAGTGATGTCGCGAATAATTGTTGTATCGTTATTCTATTCAATATGTTCCATTACCGCAACGTATTTGGAAAGCGATGCGTTCGCGAAACCGAAATTGGAGAAGAACAACATCGTGAATAAAGGTGTATGGATAAAGAAATCAGGCGATGATCAGCCGTCGAAGACGGTCTCCGGCGACTTTATATTTCGTTCGAGCTCCCTAGACGCGGACAGCCTACTTCACAACAACTTCGATCCGTTTGGTGACAACTTCATGCAAGACTCTGTGATGATACCTAATTATATTGAGAGGAACAAAAGATCAGCAAATGGTAAAGCACTTGTTATATATAAACTTTTACCAAATCCCGTCTGTCAGTCCTGTTACAACAAAATTAATTATTGTAAGTGTAGATAGTAAAACAAATATTTTTTTAAAAAGAAATTTAGTTATCTAATAACTATTATAAGAGTCTAGTTCCTCTTGGGTGTCGATATTGATAACTAGTTAGGTTAAACTAAATAATTTTTAGTGAAACGAATAAACAATTAAAAAGACAATCAAATTTAAAAATGACTTAATAAATAGCTTTTGATGTCTTTATATTTTCACAGTACAGTAAAATTCGTATTTATTACAGATGAAAAGTTATCAAAAAACATTAAAAATAAAAACACCACCAACGCGAGAAACCTTAACAACGATAAAATAATTCCTGCGAAAACAAAATTAATAACAAATGTTCAACCGGAAAAAGTATACAAAGACTATCCTTATGAAGTTGCTATAATGCTAGCAAATAACAAAAGAGAACTGATTCGTTCGAAGGGTGTATCTTCTAAAGATCTCTATGACGTCAAGGAATACAATCACTCCAACATAAAACCAGAGCTCACAGTTAGTATAGATACTTTAGTCAAAACTGAATCACAGGTAAAACAAAAAAATGGCACCACAAATCGCAATTCTACTATTGTGACTCCGAAACGGAGCATGCAACATGATTATGAATCGGAAATCATTAAAAAAATTGAATTCAGCGAAGAATTAAACAAAACCGAAGACAGTTATGAAACAAACAAAATGGATCGCAACGTTTTTGAAGGTGAAGATAGAGCGTGGCATCAAACAGCTCCGGTTCCCGACGTAAATACGTACAAAATCCTTCCAAAAAATGAAGAAAATAAAAGTAAAAATAAGCCAATGACTGAAAAAGGTTTAGTTAAAGTACTGTCGATGCTAACGAAAACGTTCAAAAAAGTTATGAAGCAACACAATGATATAAAACGAATACATACTAAACTCACCTCCATCAATGATGAATTTATGAAAAACGCGCAGTTGTTAATGACGAAATTCCAAGATTTTGATGTTAAATACTTGTATTTAATGAAATTCAATGAAAACCTTAAAGATTTAGAAGCGAGACTACGCAGCAAAGAGGAATTTTACAGTAAAAAGGAAACTGAATTGACAAAAAACTTAGCAGAGTTTGAAGCTCAGCAAAAGAAATTTTTGATTCAGCAGCAACAGTTTTACAACATACAGAAGCTCATGTTAGCACAGAACGAAAAAATAAACTTAAAGCAAAATTTAATAGCGAAAACTCAAAACGAAATTTCATTAAGACAGAATAATTTCGCGCGTATTTTAAAGAAAGCGAAGCAAATATACATCGATACTAAAAATCCTATTCCGCAAAAGTTAAGCGCGATATTATCCAAAGCCAAAGAGAACAATGAAATGACAAATAACGAGCTCGACAAACCAGGAACGACAACAACTCCTCAAACACCAAACACGGAATCGATTAAAATAAACCTATTCTCAGTTCCAGCCATCACTCGCATTATAAATTACGATAACCAATTACTGAAGGAAAAAGACGATCACCCGGTTGATGATTTAATATATAAATATTATTTCAACAATACGTACATCGATGTGCTGATGAAGAACAAAATCTTGTCAAGTTTCGTGCCCGCGCCGGGAATATCGTTCACGCGCAATGCGAAAAACAAACGGAACGAAAATCAAACGTTCGAACAGAAAAGCACTAATCTTATACCAGTTTATGATATTAAAACATTCTCACAAAACGGTAAACCTGCCAAACAGCTGAACCGCGGCAAACGTTGGATAAAATATTCCAAGAAAAACCCTAAAAGGAAGCACTTGGGAAAAGACTTAAACATTTCGATGAAGAAAGAAGATGTCATTTTAAATATAAATAAAACCAATACGCCGATGGAGAGGCACATCGTTAGGAGAGTGAAAAACAAAATGCTTGAGAAGGATCCCTTTTGGACCATGGCTGCGAGCTTTTGTAAAGAGATTGGCCAAAATGAAAATGATCAGATGCTGCATTGGTGTATAGAAAAGGCTTTGAGGAGGTTGCGCTCTATTGGTAAGAAGATACAATCATATAAAAACCCATTTGCGCAAAGCTTTACTTCTTTGATTACAGACTGCGGTGAATAAAATGAATTAATGTTTTCTTTAAAGAGTTTTTGCATTTAGTCCAGAGACACTGAAGTATATATTATTAATCGACTTATGTAGAAATAGATATATAAATAAAGTGATCTTGGTCACAAGCTAAAAATCCCTTATATTTATTTCACTACAAGTGTCTAAAGAAGTATAAATTCAATTACTTTAACTAATAACAGTTGTAAATTTTTTATTTCCTTCTTACTAAAGAAGGTCACTAGTCCCATCAGTCACTACGTTAAAAGGACTGTATATTTTTTAAAAAGTCTTTGCATGACAATGTTACGAAATTATTTAAAATCTAAATGAATAAAAACTTAAAGCATAAAAACTCTTTTGATGCCAAAAATCTGACCAATATTAATATAATACATTGCATGTTTTAAGCAGCGTAAATGTGATACAATAGCGTATATAATACAAACGCATGCACAGAATATAAAATAACATGATGAAAAGTAAATTAAGGTAAGTAAAAAAAGAGGACAAAGAAAACATGTATCGATCGGACGAAGTGTAAAGTTCCTGGTGGAATACGATTAACCAAAATCCTATTCAGCTACTATTTATGAAACCGAGTATATATGATAATTTTTGCAGACACGAAGCCACCACAATCTGTGTCAACAGAGCCCATAGAAAAAGCAAAAAGCAAAGAAACACCGATGCAGAATGTTTCAGAAAGTAATCTAAACACTAAGACTACTGCATCCGATGGTAATGCTTTTGTATTATATTGTAATCTTAATATATCTAAAAACTTGGTACTTTATTGGAGCTATGAAAAAACAACAAATATAATTATTTACTCATCCTAAAACTTTTCTTGCTATATCACCGTTTTATGGAATTAAATAATGTTTGGATAATACTTTTAGTTCGTCGTTACATAAAAGTTCCAT
Source organism: Byasa alcinous (assembly GCA_018246375.1). NCBI lineage: Eukaryota > Metazoa > Arthropoda > Insecta > Lepidoptera > Papilionidae > Byasa > Byasa alcinous. Next base: position 4,583 of record DWMX01002949.1, on the reverse strand, counting down.
GTTTTCTTATTCACCAGAAACCACTACATCGTCAACTTCCTCGAACATTCCAGATGACATCAATCGTGAGCCCAATAACACTACAGAGGAAGGAACTACAGACTCTGCATTGTTTTTCCCAGGTTAAGATTATGAATTTATTATCGCCTGTGCTGTTGTTTACGACAATGGTCGAATCAGTAATATTCATCTTATGATCAACATTTGATACTTAGTTGTCAATAAGTATTTCTTCGCCCACATTTTATAGTATTGAATGACTTAATTACGATGCCTTGTGGTCAACATATCTCAAATAAGAGAAGTTAAAGTTAAAAACATTGTGATCTAGAATTCACAGCTGAATGTTTGTTTGAAGATCAGCTTGAGGTTTTATCGCTTGTATGCAAAAACATACTTGTAATTTGGTATAGAGTAGCATTTCTTTAGAAAAGAAATATTCAACAAATCTGATGTTAAATTTAATAATAGGTTAAGTAAACTAATAAAATTACCTTCTTCTTTCGTACAAATACGATTGATTGAGTATTCGATGAGTTTAACTAAAAATATGACTTATTTTCAGATAACGACCAACTAGAATCCAACTTGAAAGAATTTGGTAAGTTTTAAACTAATACTTTTGCAATAAATCTTTACCGGTCGTACGTTTAAGTAAACACAACCGCAGATCCTGTCTCCGCTAACATGAACAGCTTTGTGGCTAGTGAAATTACTGCAGTTATGATATGTAACATTTTGTCTTTAGGCGTTGAGCACAATGTGGTGTAGTGTATATCATCCTAATTAGAACCACGTACTCGTCTCAGTGCTTTATCAAATTAAAAAACGTCAAAAGTTAATGCAATACAATCTCGCCTTATTGTAGAAGTATAGTATAAAGCATATTAATCTTCAAAGAGCCTATTTACTTCAACATTTTTCTTCGTTATATGTGGATGTAAACACTAAGGCCGGCAGAGCAATCTTTTTCTTTCACATTAAGAATGAAAAATATGTTGACTATTTAATTGTTTTAGATCTGAAACCAGACACAGAGGGTACTGTTTACTATGACGGGAGTGTGCATGCCAGTCAATATGGTGAGTACAGTACACAATATAATTGCAATGACCTGTCTATGGTGTGGTGTGGGTAAAGTAATAACTGGTGGTCTACCAGTTAGACCAGGAATATCCTTATAAATAACACTTTTATTAGAAACTTCCTCGAAAAGAAGCTGATATATGTTGCTGGTGGTAAAAGTAAAAGGATGATAATTTATTCTTCTAGCACAAAGCAATGATATGCCCAGAAAGTTATTTGAAATAATTATTACTGATGATGAACCTTTTTAATAAGGAATTGTTTATTTAACTATTCATATGTTATGTTTAATTAATCCAGGAGTATGAAATGTTTGTAAGCGACATGGTCAACAAATTTACTTAATTTGTAAAAGTCTGTTACACTTTAATCCATAAAAGAAATCCTTTAGTTTTCTTCTACAATAATAATTATATTAACTATATTATTTTTAATCAGATTCTTAGAAAAATATTGCGGAATACTCTTAACGGACGATTGTTCGTTTTAACTTGTTATAATACAAGACCTTTCTAATTAAAATCTCTTTGTCTTTTCTACAATTTTTTGGATAACTAAAAAACTATTGAACTTATTGTGTTCGTATATATCTAATTGTTCGATTTATATTCTTTCTATAACATCGTAGAGGGCCCGGATAGCGAAGGGATCTCGGACTTAATGCCCGGCTTCAACAGCGACTCCCGCGTGGACATCGATCCGGTGGCATTGGACCTGCAGCAGCGGAGAAGAGCATATGTGCGGAGGTACGAATATATACTGTGTAAAGGTTATAAATTCTAGACGTCGAGACAAAAGATGGTATTTCTCAAGCATATTATAGACAGCGGGGACAAAATCTTTTCGTTTCTCACATACTATAACAAATATTAAGAACTTTTAGATTGTGTTTTAGTTTTCTACATCTTTTCTTTAATTCTTTAAAGAACAGATTAGTTTTTTTCAGTTGTTTTTGGCCTTTACTGTTAAAGTATAACCAGCGTCAATGTTTTTATTCGTGTTCAAATCAGTGGAGCTAATTAAAAAATTCTAATATCACTAAGGATTATTACAATCCAAATAGTGCTTTGATATTATCTTGAAATACAGAAATTAATACCAGTTCATGAATCACGGCTTATGATTTATTTGTATCTGTGTTTAAAAATAGATTAAAATATAAAAAAGTGGTTATTTGCAGTAGTTGTGAAAGTTCTGATTAGAAGAAATTAAGTCTAAATACATTTGCACATAATGTTGACCAACTGTATGGTCTAGCTGATGATCTACACATAAATTGACGAACGATATGATTTTCAGAATCAACGAGGACATAATGCGCCAGGCGAAGCGAGGCTAGCTGCGCTCCGTTCCTGAAAATTATCTAAAAATAATTATTAATGAACAATCTTCAGATACGAGTTTAAAAAATGTATATTATTCTTGTTTTTATATCAATAAACGTAAATTTGTTTACATCTGCATCGTCATTTACATTACCCCCTTACTCTTCGTTCTAGACATTTCGGACAACGTAATAAAAATGAAAATAATCACCAATTTTTTATCTGCAATTGTTAATTTCATTATGAATATTATTTTTAATAGATCCACCATAATTAACGGTTAAGTGGTCACCGTCATAAAGCTTATTTCTGCTGCTCGGAAGTTGCGCCTAAACATTAAATTACTGTATGAGAGATATAACTCACAAAGTAATGAGCAAAAGTGCTGTTTATATATAATATGACCACAATTGAATGGATGATAAAAACAATTACCGACTACCAAATAAACAGTCTTTTCCTTCTATTAAAACATTTCGTATTTCTCATTTACTATTTGTTCGCAATTTCGTAAAATACTACTAAAAAATCGATGAAAGTTTAGTAACTTTCTCTGTGACCGTTACTCTCACCAATTCGCACACTAAATATGATAAATGCCCCTTTAGGAGTGTCATGTATTTAACAGATCATAAGTATTCAGTGGTCCGTTTTTGTTGAGAAGAGTACGCTGGAATTTATTTATTTATTTATTATGGTCTGTCTACAAAAATACATGTATTAGCCACTTCGTATATACACATTAGTTAACTCAGACAAGGAATTTAGTAATAAAAAATGTAAATATTTTTTCAAAACATATTCGTTATGAAAATATTTTGATAGTATAAAGTTAAATACTTTCCAATGTAACAAAAAAAAACTATTATATTATAAAAGCGGAGTCCTGATGAACGCGTTAAACTTATAACATCTCCCTGTTCGGTCGATGGTTAAAACGACTATTTTATCGCTGAATTCTCAAACACATCGTCGGGCGAAGTTTTGAATACCGCAAATTATGTTTATGAGAAAAAACACGAAAACAAATATCTGTTTGTCCCGGCTTTGTATCGAGGATTGAAATTGCAATACTGAATAGTTTAGCCATTGGCCGTTACAGACTACGTACAGTGAATTTATTACTCGTTACAAGAAATTTCAGTATCCTTTATTATTTATTTGATCATCACAAATTTAAATGTAATTCAAAAGGTTACCCACTAAACTTTTTTTTACTTCTGTATAATGAGTTTCATCAAACGAAAATTAATAAAGAAATTATGATTACTTGTTCCACCACCCATTAATCGCTGTGAGGATCATTGTTTTTTTACCGAATAAAACAAAAAAAAAAAGGTCTGTCAAACTGTTAATAGGCAGTTAAAGGAATGTTTATTAAACAAAGAGTTTAATGTGTGAAAGTGTAATGTGGTTTTCAGTCAAATCAATGATTCGCTGGTGACCAACAGTTTTGTTCGTCTGCAATTATTATCGACAAATACATTCCCGCTTATGGTGAGTACATTGAATTTGTTAACAATTTAATTAATATGAAAACAAAGAACTGGCGTTTCTATAAGAAAGTTGTAGTAAATTAAAGTAGAAATTACATTGGAATAAGGTTCAAATGTAGGAATGAGTTATAGTTTACTACAGACGTGATTATTACTAGTATAAAGTTTTTATTTTTTTAAAACAACACACTGTAATATTTGTATGGTCCAATATCATTTGTTGAAAAGCGATCTGTGACATAGTGTTTTTTCGTGGTATTCCGATGCGCTTTTGTTATATCTATTGAACAGGAAAAAGTGAGGATGTGAGACGTAAGATAAAAGTGCCAAATTGACAAGTATATAAAGACATTTTGACTGACACTTCGACTACAATCGAAATATAAAAAATACAGAAGTTATAAAGGAACAACTGAATAACGGAATTATTTTGAACAATTTTATATAAAAAAAAAAAAAATAAATAAATAAAAATATATATATTTTATTTGTGAATAGTGAATCACACATCCGTGTAATAATTGTTAAATTTTTGTGACATTATAAAAAAAAAGAAAAAATTGCAATAACCTGTACGAATAATTTGAAGTTCTAGTTGTAGTATTATGGCATCAAAATCTAAATTAGATAACATAGCCGGTTCATCGAAGTCAAAAAGTACAGTATCCACCACGGG
>DWMX01002948.1:0-10409 GCA_018246375.1 Byasa alcinous | reverse complement strand
AACTTGTATAACAGATTAGTGAACATTACACAGAGTTTTGAATAGATAATTCACTATTATGTCCTACCTGCGTGTTCATTTCGTTACGGGTTAGTTACAACCAGTTCAAGTTAGAACTTACGTACGTTTAACATTATTGTTAACAAGGAAAAAAGTTATAACAAACCTTATTAAATTGTAGTAAAAGTAGTAAAGCGTGGTAATATATCAATATGGATATCGCACTGTCTGTATTTTAGATTCTACTCTAAATTTATAAGACGTCACCGAAGAATTTTGCATTAATTATTCTTTATACTTTCAATGAAACTTTTTGTTTAGTTTGATAGATAATTTAATATTTTTTTTCTGATGAATAAAACAGACGAGAAAGCATAAAGGATTATTGGTAAATCTTTTGTTACTATGTCGGCAAGCTGGTAGAGGATGAATGCAGATGGCAATGGATGGTCAAACTTAGAGAAAAGGACAGGAGGCCTGTGAACGAACAACAATAAGCTGTTATTGATAGATTGTTGCTATAACACGCAAGAGTAAAAAGAGAAAAACTATAACAAGATAATATTTATGTCTAAAAATTTTTTGTTATATTAATAATAAATCTTTACAAAAACAATTAGTCGTTGAAACTTCTGATGAATTCAAATAAAAAACAATCCCGTTTCAAATAAACCCAACGGCAATTCATTAATGTTCGGAATCGTTTACTTAATAATATCTAAATTGAATTGTTTTATTTATAAGAAGGGATAATTATATCAAAGGGATTATTAATAATATGCAGTCGAGATAAACAACTCAGTTTTTGCCGCACGTCAAATCACAATACGTCGAACGTAAAACACTCGACTTTAATAATTTACGGATTCTAATAAATAAAGATTTCAAGTCTTTACAGAGGGAGTCAGCTCAAAAAAAGACCTCCCGGATTGCATGCATTAGAATTCTAACTCTATTGTATTTAAGCATACATTCTTTTTTGCACCTTCGTCGAATATATTTGCAATCTTAGTTCCGTGGATTTATCATGGCTAGTTTTTGCGAAACTCTCTTTGGATTTCGTTATTCTTTCGGTTTTGATATAATAATGAGTCTGTTTATGAGTTTAACACTTAACCAGTGTAATATTTGAAAGATCATACATGAAAGAATCATAAATCGGATTGTTAAGTATCCAGGAAAGGGGAGAGTGGAGTTAGTAACATAGTTATATTTAAAAGTAGATATAGGCAAATTACGTTATTTAATTAAGTATAAGAAATATAGAAAGAAGTTTTTAACCTTTCTATATTATATATTGCACAAAGAACCAGGAATGAAATAAATGAAAAAACTATATACTGGTTCTTTGTATAATTTGTAATACGTCTATTGTAATTTATATTAATTATTAAATATAATAAGTTTATCTTAAAACGTCTTAATCTTGGATATACTTTTCAAAAAATATATTTGGTTAGTTCTATGTAAGTTTTTGTTTATGCAACAAAAATAGGTCTGTGTAATAAATACCTTGCATTATTTACGAGTACATTGAATAAGAATGCAGAAATTATTATTGACGGTCGGTCGTAAAGAAATTTCAATCGTATGATAGCATATATACAACATTTTGTTTGTATATACGGCATCGTATCAGCCGCATAAGCTAGGCTTTATGTATATGTTTAATAGTACAAAATACCATCACATATAAGTCATGTTTTCCGAAGTTTTTGACGTGTATTTGTACTTCTGCGGTACATAACTCAGCGTATTTTCAGAACAGTTGAACCGTTTTTGAATAGAAATAGAAATCTTCAAAGCCGCATGAAGACTACACTTTTCTAGCTTCTAGATTTTTGGGTCTTGATTTTTACTGAACTTATCAATGGTATTAAATCTTTAACATTAGTCTATTTTTCATTAAAAAAAATCTGAAACAAATTTGTTTTGGAAGGTTTTTAAAATAAATTATGTCTAAGTCCAAAATATTAAAATCAACTTTATTGCTGTAAGAGTTTGATTCCGCTGACATTATATTAACGTTGGCAAGTAAAGTTCTATTGTATCGTAAAAGAGAGTAGCGAGGGTTGTGGAGGCGGGGCCAGGTGTCAGCGGCAGGCTGCAGATCTTATCTTGGGACGGGGTAGCGTCGGGCGCCGGCCGACGGTACTGCGCCGGATTGCAATCGACGACCCGTCGCTCTTACATTATTGGATGTGTCCATAACGGCCATAATCGTATAATTTGTTAGCTAAATTATCAATTTTGTTTAAATGAAAGTATCTTACAATGAAGCCTCCTTAATATTCATTCCTTATATCATTTCAAATGAACTGAATCTTACGTACATTGTCTTGTCAAAATTTCCGCATCTGCAAATGATTATTTTGTTGAGATCAGCTATCGTTAAGAATCTTTAACCACCCATGACTAATCTCCACTTACCATCAGCTAAGATCGCGGTTGTGAGCTAGACTATATAGTTATAAAAATGGTTGAACTATATGTGAACATAGCCTACTAATAAGTAGTAAGTTGTGGCAAACTTGTGGCGATATGCAACGGCAAAATATCCTAAACGAAAAAAGAATTGTTATAACTATACTCATCTGTCTTTTCGAACAATTCATTATGTCTATTTTTGTGTAATAGATTGTTTTATTCAAAAATCTGAGTAAGGTCCTAACATGATTAGCTTTTCTTAACAAGTTTAAATGAATATATATCCTAGGAAATTATTGTATATAGGTGTGACACTTAAATCGATTGAAGTTCAGCTGTGGACATCAATGGGCTGAAATGATGATGATGATCGAATGAATACTTTTATTTTTTTATTCCACGAACTGTCGAGACGAGCGCGACGTATTTACGATGTGTGAGTGATTATTGAGTGTATATATGATGAGTGATACGCCTAGGTACAAACATGTGGCACTAGTTAAGATGATAACTACACCACATTGTAAACGACGCTTTACAACAAGATGTTTTATCTAGTAATTTTACTATATACAGCTCTGATACACGATAACGTTTGCTCACTACTATTTGTCGGCAGAAATAGGAGCTACAAACTTACCGATACCACCTCCAAAATTCACTATAAATTATTAATAATATCATATAAAGGATTACGAGATCAGTTCTGGCTACACACAGTTATTTGTCACAAGTAGGTACATATAATAATATGAGTATTCAGTTTTATGTCTTCATTACGAACTTATCGTGTCGCCTTAACTTGTTCTTCATAAATATATCTCATTCCAAATATTTATGTGTTATTTATGGCTCAGTTTTATTTTAATTTCGTTAAATGTATTTGTGTTTACGCAAACATGTATTTATCATTCATAATGAGGATTGGGGTCGGCCGCCATCTTTAATATATTTTCACGGTCGACGACTCGCAAACGGAAATACTCATTTACTTTACCGATAAAGATTTGATGTTATTATAATTTGTATCAATAACATCACCAAAATATATATATCCGATAAATTTTCTCTACTTCTTCCCCTTTAATTAAACCCTAAAATCAGAAATGAGTTTACATCGTGTAAATTTTATATAATACTTAAATTACACCAAAACGAATTTTCTCTAACTTAAAATTCACATGAACAGGCGTCTTTGGTTATACATGCTCATTAAAATTAGCCATATTTATTACATATGGAGTAATTTTTTATTTACGATGGGCTAATACAACCTCTTTTTTAAATTAAGTGGTAATAACGTTGAAGATGGTGGAGATTGTGATTTTGATATGTTTAACAAACGAAACAGCAATGTTTAGCGGTAGACAGATAATATAAGGATAAGGCAGGTGAGTTTGAAAAATATTTTTAACTATTCAAAATATTATTAATATAGTCCAGAATTTAACCAGAGGAAGTCGTGACAAGTACACAGTAGTGAATTAATAAGTATTTAAGTCAATACATTATCATAATACAAGATACGGATTAATATAAAATACATGAAGGGAGGGGTTCACTAACATAAGCGTAACGTGATCAAAGTGATTAACTCAGTGAGTCAATTATACCCTGTACTGCCGATCCCGCATCGAGCTCATTTCTTAACCAGCGCAATATGTTAACTTACATATATTTTTTTTAAATTCTCGTTCGGTTAGTTAAAGAGGCAATTGCGAGTGCATGTGCAGGAGTGAGATTTATAATAAGAAAACGCTCCTACCGCGCATGCACCATAAAGATCTATAAATCTTTTAAGTACTGGATCGGCCAATCCCTGTTGAGAAACGATAAATCATCCCCACGGACAGTAAAGTCGAATCGAACAGGGACACCGTCTCACTCGCACCCGCGCCTCATTGCGCATCAAGGATCATTTATCATTTCTTTCTCTCGTTCCTTCTCAATGATAAATTCAATTCTCTTTCGGGGTATGATTGTTCTTTGTTTTGTTGTTGTGGTGTTTTATTGTGGGCACCATCACGGGGTTAGGTTTTTCGATCGGATCCCGATCAAAATGATCGCGAGAATTGGATTTCCATTTCAGATTTCGTGCGGTGAGTGATCGATCTTCGCGGCATTGGCATTGCAACTATAATGTTATAACCGTTTATACTTTTATGTGGCGATTTATCAATTGTACCATACTGTTTTAAGGCAACATTATTTATAATTTAAGAGCAGATTTTAGTGCCCTTTATTGAAAGTATTTTTAGTGGGATGTATATGACGTTAATTTTAATGATGTAACAAGAAACTTACAACGTCATTAAAATAAACTTGCTACTTACCGTAATGAAGAAAAAAAATTATTAAATATGTTGTACAGAAATCGGAGAAAGCTTTCTTTTTTAGATGAGTAAAAATAATATGTTAAAATGTATTATTATATTTGTACAATCTATTTAGAACTTTTCAAGAATATTATTAGGTGTTTTAATGTAGATAGGTATTTTGTATTGTATTTATTGTTGTTTGTTTAAACATTTTAACATTTTTTATTAAAAGGTTAACTAACTATCCTAAAATTGAGATCTCCGATAGTCATAATGAATATGGTTGTTTTAGCGACTAATTTTGTCTAAAGTTACAATAACATTTTAACAAAAAATTTTGTATTAGACAGAAGAATTAACAAAATAATATAAAATCAACTTAATTGGAAATATGTTTTCTTTATTTAATTTCTTCGCTATTTACATGGCTGTAGAAAAAGACATTCAACAAATTCTAAAATTAACTTAAAATACATACTTTTCTTTCAGTCATTTTTAAAATATAGGTACCATTTACGTCCACTCGTATATCTATAACGCCGATCCGTCAAAAAATATTTGTCATTATAAATATGTTATACAGTACAGAAATCGATAGTTCAATTTATTAGCAACGACACAGGTAAGTTTAAAATAAAATCCCTTATCACTATTATCACTGGGCATTTCCTTAAAACTATTTATACATTATCTATCTAATTACCACGATATTTCAAATTTACAAACATACAACCTATCTATTTAATTGGACTTGGGTGCTTTGGCCATATAGGTCATAATAAGACCATTACTTTTCATGTAATCATAACAGCAATAGTTGAAGTACAAATAAAGAATTATAATTATAGTATCTGTAGACCGTTGCCGCTTACATGTAATAGTTCGTAATTAAAACACAAAAATTTTGACTAAGTAGGAAAAAGTTTGTCAACATAATAAAACACTTACAAATAACGAACCTCTTCAATATATGACTGTCCAATGCAGTCAACAAAATGGTCATTTCATATCGAGTTCCTCAGAAACGATAGGTACAATAACAGACGGACAATGGTCAATGCAAATACGTCGTCGAATATAATAAGACGCTTTCCGCATTCGGTCACTATGTTTAGTGGAGATATACAACGTGCCGTAAAGCTTTCAACTAGCGGTCTTTGTTAACAACTCAGTTGTTTTAACATGTTACTCGTAGAAAACTTGTCAAGTTAATACTATTGTTACCCACAACATTGTTGGCGCTTCAAAAATTAACTCTTTACTTACTGCCTGCGAAATATTTATTCAAACGGACGGCCGTAGTTTATATAATATTAATTTAAAAAGTTACATCTTGCTATACTTAAAAATTATTTCTTTTAATAAGCGTAATGCGAAGGCGATCCGGCGCTTAAGTAAACTTTTCATTCCACACATTTACAATTACGTTCGTTGTTAAAAATTTAACGAATTGCTATTAATCTGCTTTGTTGAAAGCTGAGTAAAAAAATAAATGTAGTATTTATTTTTATTTAAATTTATCTAATTGTCGAATGAAGAGTTACCTAAGCGCGGTGTGGTCAGTACGCAGCGGCGGCGCCCGTGTGGTGCATCAAATGGTGGTGATGGTAGGACTCCTGCGTCGGACACCACCAGTCCGGCACACCGTGTGGTACGGACGGTGCTGGCTGTTGAAACTGCGTCCAGTGACCGCCAAATCCTAGCTTATTGTCCATCATACCGTTGCCGCCTATATTTGTTAAATGAGGCGGTTGGTTGTGATGCGGCGGGGCAGGCGGTCGCTCGTAGGGTTTCTGGTCGTGGGGATTGAGGTATTTATCATTAAGGCTCTCGAGCTTATCTGTTATTGAGGCGTGATGGTGTGGCAGGTGGCCAGGTGGCGGCGGCGCTGTGGTAGGTGGCGGTGGTACAGGTGCTGGGGGGCTGGCGGCTCCCGCGGTGACGCTGACGCTGCCGGCCGACGAGGAGTCGTCCCCGTCGCTGTCGTACCGGGGTGACGCGTCACCAGCCGCGCCGTGCACTTTCATGTGCTTCCGTAGGGAGGATGGGTGCGTGTAAGACTTGTCACAGCCATGCACTCGGCAGTTGTAGGGCTTGTCTGATGTGTGGACATGGGAATGCTTCTTTCTATCTGAAGAGTTGGCGAAACGCCTATCACAGCCCGCGTACTCACATTTGAAAGGCTTCTCTCCTGTAATAAAAAAAAAACATATTAAAAAACATCTAATATTATTTACAACCAGTAACCAATTATATAATAATTATTGGTAGAATTGTAGATTAGGGCCTATTAGGGCATATTACTTCATCTTACTATAAATATATTATAAAATTTATGTAAAAAAGTAGAGACAGACGGCGTGTATACGGTAATAGATTAATTCTAAAATAATGCAATCAGATGCTTAAGTCACTAGTCTAAAAGAAGGCTGTTTTCTGTTATCTTAAAGACGCGCAAATTAAGAATATATCTTTCTATGTTCGCGTTTGGAAGAAAAAGCGAAACGCTTTGTCTTAATTAACTGTACCTCCCATGAGTGATGATGACAATATTTACTACTACTTCATTACTTTTGTTTAAAACAAAATAAAGACCACTGTGTTTTAATATCAATTATTACAATAATTTAGTTATTAATGAATAAATCTATTTCTTTTTTCCTAATATCTCATGATATTAAAAAGAATTAAACGTTTCGAATGCAAATCTCCAATCACGCAATAAATAATCAGATTTGTTCGTTGTTTATAGTTTACGAGTACAAATAAATATTCCCAACAATTGCACGGGATACTTAACAAGACGATAAATCATCTTTATAAGACGACTTTGTCACATCGCTACAACAAATCCTTGCTTTTGTCACTTCAAATAACTTAGATTGTACCTTAACACCGGGACAAAAGAATTGTTTACGTTTGACGAATACATTAAGTTTGGACGTTTTCATATAAGTTGTAACGCACTAAAGTATTACGATGACAATGATTGAAGTTAGGACAGTATTTGGCCAAACGTTTGTGGTCGAATACTTTTATAAATCACAACGTGCAAAAGTCTTTTACTAATGGCAAGTAAGGTTAACTGTTCAGTGGCCCAGCTGTTTTGCTGTATGGATGTTATCATGCGAGAATCAGAAAATTTTTGGGTGAGCCTTCTAAACCATCGCCTCTTGTGAAATTGAGATCATGTCAGAATAGGTAATGGAAATTTGCAAACTGTGCTCAACATCAAGGTTTTAATCTCGTAATATTTAGAAATATTATTTAATGTATAATTAATACTTCATGTAGTTGTAATTATACAACATGTATATGATCGTTTTAAATAAATTATTCCATTGGCTAACATACCTAAAATTGACTACCATAAATATCCCTTTAATGTAATAATGCTCTGTGTTGTATTTAAGATCGTATCAAGTGGTATATGGTTTAAATGTTCGGATACTATTCATACCTTTTCATAATTTTTCTTTTATATTGACAGCTTCCCACATATTGTGGTTTATATTCATCAAAAGTTCACCGAATCGTGCTCAATATAAATAAAATTGAATAAAATATATTACAAGTAAGCAGGCGTTCCGCTAGCGCGGTCGGGACACACAACAAAACACTTTTCTTTGTCATGTTTACAAATAAACCTCTTCGGTTGTAATCCCCCTTATTGTGTTTGGAACTGAAGATCGCGTTGAGGAGGCACAGATGCTAATCTCAAGTGTCCGTTAACGCGGCAATAATAGGGCTCTTTAGGAGTTTCCTTTACGCGGATTTTTGTTACTTTGTACATCGCTGAATGAACGAATCTCACATTCGACGGCTTATTCAGAATTGTGATACTTCCTTTCTCGCTTTATGACATTCGCCACTAAATATTTGCGGGTATAATGCATTGTAATTGAAGTTTCAAGTACAAAGGCGCCGTGTAGTACCTGCTTGCTTACACGTGTGTGGAATTCACCACAGCCCGTGCTATATACACGTTAGAATTAAGTAAAGCTTATAAAAAGTTGAAACAATTACCGGAAAGATTAATTTTTAATTTAATTTCGAGGGGTTCGATAAAAAAGTCACAGGCCTAAGTCCTAATAAGCTTAACACAAGATAAAGGAGTCAAAAACATGTGTCGCCCGTCTAATTACTAATCGGGCTCTTCATCTCGATCTCTAACAAAAAAGGATCGGAGACAAACACTACTAGAATGTGGTTTGTACGCACGTGCCATAAACACTTGGTATCTTTTAAATGTTTCATCAGCAACCATTAGTGATGGTCTGGCTATTGTGTTAATTTTTTACGGCCCTTTTAAAATTAAAAAGAAGAATGATATTGTAAATTTTAATACAAAATTCGTTAAAATAAACAGCTTAATGTTCCAACTGCTGGGTTCTTGAAACATGTCGGTTTCCTCATGATATCCTCATCCTCAACTCTCTTTGTGACGTATCGACGAACATTTTATGAACAGAGCTATCACAGACCTTTACAGATTCCTTGGCGTTCAAATAATTACAATTTATTTGTGTATTGTAGAAAAAACAGAAGTCTATTTAAAAAATACGCTAAAGTATCGTCTATTAAATAAACTATAGAGTATATACGTGATATGTTCAATACATTAGTTAAAATATTTGACGGTACAATAAGAGTATAGGAAAAACACAAGTGGGGAATGCACATCGTGAATTCGTTGCGCGCCGTCTCGGGACACGGGCCGGGGTCAGATGCTTATCTTAAACGCCTGTATCACCCACGGGAGACACTTTTTTGTAACGTTATAATCGATATCAGACGTATACATTGCTTTGTCTGTTGTACATGCGGGACTCGATAAAATTATACATCTGCTGCATATATACACCACTGTTCAAAAAGTGATGTTTGTTAGCGACTTTTATTTCGCAACGCAAATCGTCTTAAACTAATTAGATTGGTTAAACGAGTTGTATATTATGTTAAAAATTATATATGATAATAAAAGTAAGAAAAAAGGATGAAATGTCGAGTAGTCGTATTATAATTGTAATAAATAGCAACTAATGTTTTTTAAAAGTCATGAAGTTTTTCGCTTCTAACCGAAACTAACAGCTACAGTGAAGTGGTTAGAGTTATATATTATTATGTGAGTATCATTGGTAAAATTACCAACAATCTTTTCTTAAATTATATCAAGACAAGCATACTAATAACATGTACTGCTAAAGGCTGTATTTATATTGGAAGAAGAAAAATTTTGTTGCGAATTTTATCATTCATAAAACATTGCGTCACATTCCGCCATTTTCAATGATAAAGTAACGCGAAATATTTTTTGTATTATTATAGAACTCTCGTTTTGTTTTTCGAAACAAACATACAGAGATGGCCTTCGGCAATGAAGGAGCAATCTTGAAGAAGAAAGAATATTTACTAACGATAGTTTTATTCGTTTGTAGCCTTAGTTAAAATATTTGCGAGTGTAACTTTAAAATGTATATTTTGTCGAATTATTTGGTTCTGTTGATCTTTTGATACTCGCTTAGCACTGACAGCCAAAATGTAAGAAAACAGTGTGTGTCCGTTCTTGGCAGATCGCCTAGTCTGAATTGCTGCACGGTGTTGTGTTACTTAATAGCTGCTTAAGTGCGTTCCGCTGTGAAAACATACTTTTTAGAAATAGCG
>DWMX01002947.1:0-10411 GCA_018246375.1 Byasa alcinous | reverse complement strand
AGGTTGAAGGGTTGTCCCTGTATATAAATGGTTTCTAAATTGAACTTAAAATTACAATTAATGTATTTTTAACAAACAAATAATTTTAAAACGAATTTGCGCTGATATTTAAAAATTTCAACAAAAAGAAAATTTTCCAAAGCAGTCAAGCCGATATGTACAATAAAAATTTAAAATTTTTGTACCCAGTCTCAAAAATGTAGGATTAGTAATAAGACAATTATCTTACAGCATACGGTCCACAGTTATCCAGCATCACTCCCTCCTCGTCGAAGATTGTGATAAAGGGCAGGTTGTGACGCTTGGCCATCTCGTAATCGTTAGGGTCGTGCGCGGGAGTTATTTTAACGGCGCCTGTAACACACAAGTAATAAGATTTCACCTTTTTACACGTCACTCTCTAAGCATTAAAGAGGCTGGATTTGGAAATAACTATACATGTAGAAATGGAGAAACAACTGAAACTTTTACTATAATAAACAAATATTACCTGTGCCAAAGTTCATATCAACATATTCATCTGCTATCACGGGCAATTTCCTCTGCAGTATTGGATGCACTAAGTTCTTCCCGATCAAGTGTTTATACCTGTACCAGAATGTTTGAAGTGTTTAATTTATTAAACATATTCTATCCAAAAGCAATGAACTTCATAGACTAGAGAAGAAAAATAAATGTTTGCTAATTTTACTTTTAATAAGATTCACCAATATTTATCAAGGCAAAAGTGAAGTAGCGAGATTAATTTCAACCAGGACAAAAAGTTGCTGTCACCTGAAAAAATAAAGGAATAACAGAAAAATATATTTTGTTATTCTTAGAGCTCAGGTTTAAGTTTACATACAGACAAAATTGGTTTTAGTTTTCAATTAAATTAATGTTGTAGCACTAACCTTGCATCTTGGGGATGGACAGCCACTGCAACATCACCCAGCATGGTCTCCACTCGCGTGGTGGCTACTACCACTTCCTCTCCAGAAACTTCAGCCTTATATGCGAATAGCACAAACACCCCAAACTCTACCTATATTTAAACATAATAAGCTAAGTAATTTTTTTTTTGATTCATTAATGTCCAAAAATTTTCTGTTCTTACTAATACAATAACATTCTGTAACATTTTGAAGTAAGTGATGCTTTTATTTTAACTGATGCTGCGGCTAATTACTTGCTTTGAAAAATGATGGCCCCTGGTGCAATTCCAAGACTACAAATGTAGTTTATAGTGTGGTTCACTGAATATCTGTGTACCAGTTGTCAAGTTTTGATAGTCTGACCATTTGGAAAAGCACTCTTTGCCTTCTTCTATATCCAATTTACTCAAGATAAAATGAAATTGTGGTAAGTGTTAGCTCATAGCAAATAAAAAATATGGTAATAGTAGTGTTAAGTGGGTACAGAATACCTTTTGATCATAACCAGGTATGGTGAGCATAGTCCTCCTAGTTAGTTCCAATTTATCGACTTCAATGTCCGATATAGCACTCTTCAGTGCGCATGACCAGTTGACAAGGCGGTTAGCTCGATAGATGTCGCCAGCGTCGTGGAGGCGTATGAACGCTTCGTTGACGGCGCGGCACATAGACGGATCCATAGTGAAGTGAACACGGGACCAATCAAATGATGATCCCAATGAACGCAGCTGAGAATAAATGCGGTTGCCCTTTCTGTAAAAAAAATTACATATCACCTTTTAATATTTCTTAATTTTTAGAACCTATAAACATAATGATGAGAAATATGGAAAAAATTAAATAAGAAATAACTACCGTAAGAACCTAACCAAATGTAACATAAAATAGCTGTTGTTACATATTTATATTTACCAAAATGTAAACAAAGCATGTAAAAATTTTCATTTATTATGGATACAGAAAAACAAACAAAAATATTCAGACTTACTCATTCTTCCAATCCCACACACGTTTGATAAACTCTTCTCTGCCAAGATCGTGTCTTGTTTTCTTCTCCTCCCTCCAAACTTTCTTTTCCACAACCACCTGAGTTGCAATACCAGCGTGATCACAACCAGGGTTCCACAATGTTGTACGTCCATTCATCCTTACGACACAATTAGTTTTTTACAACATTTACAAATAAAAAAAATACATTATTTCATATTAAATCACGCTACAATTTTGATAACTTGTTATTGGTATTTCATCATGTTATTTTTAAAATATTGTACATCCTTATTGTTATTTATGTCTTGATGTATAGAAATAATCAGTCGAAATTGGAAAAAAATGCAACTCTTACAAATATAAGAGCAATAAGGATAAATATAAATTTATCAAAGAATATTTTTCTTTTTATTAAGTAATATTGATATATTATAGAAGTACATAATCAATAATTAAATTATAAGCAATAATTTTTTTAATAATAAATCCTTTTTATACAAATCAGGACAAAACTATGATTGTATTCAATGTGATCATCATTTAACATATAAAAATAATTAACATGTAGCGAAGTCTTACCTATGCCACCGTGTGATAGCATCTTCAACAGCATTAGTGAGGGCATGCCCAAGATGCAGGGTTCCAGTGACATTCGGAGGTGGAATCACCATAACAAATTTTCCTTTAGGATTAGGATCTAGTATAGACTTTCTCTGCAGCAACAAAATCAGATAACTTAATAGCTAATTTGTCAATAAAAATGTAAATTAGTTTGGAATAATTTCAATTAATCATAAAATAATAACTGGTGAAAGTTTATATAATGTTTCAGCCACTAATTAGTAGTAAGTAAACATTACTGTGTTTCAGTAAGAAGAGCGCTGTAAGCTAGTGAAATTACAGAGGTAACAAAACTTAACACCATATGTTATAAGGCGACAAGTACAATGTGGTGCAGTGTATACCATTTTAACTAGCTGTACTTTGTTATGGGCAAGCGTATCACTTATTACCAGGTGAATGTCTTGCATATCTCATGGCCTTAGATTAAAAAAATCTTAAAATTACTTAGGTGATGAGGACATAATATGCAGTGTATCTCATCCTTAACTACCATCATGTGATTTGCTCATCTTTTTGATTGAAATAATAAAAATTTATATATATATATATATAGGAAAACTTACACCATATTCTGGTTTGAAGAATCCCTGTTTTTCCCACCATGCATACCAAGCAGCTTCTACATACTGAGGACTATAGGCATCAGGCATAGGTCCATTGATATCTTTTTTGTCTCCTGCAGTAGTGTTAGCTGAATACACAGCACTCTCCTTGGTTTCCTTAGCTTTTTTCTAAAAAATATAATTCAACAATTTTATAACAAAACTAATATCAGAAAACCATGAAGCAATAATAAGTGCCACTTCCTATAATTTAATTATCATCTGTCTTGTTGATAGACATGATGCAATTTTCTATACAAAGCACGTAAGAAACCTTTCACTAGAATGTATCAATCCCATAATAAAAGAGCAAAATGTTTATAAGAATTCCCATTAAAGATTTCTAAAACCGCCTTAAACATAGCTATGTATAGGGAAAGCGAATATTTTAATTTCAGTACGTTACCTCAGGCTTATCTTTCTGAACAGCTGGTGTAGCGCTCTTCTTGTCCAACTTGGCTTTTAGTTTTTCTAATTTTGCAGCCTTTTTTGCTTCTTTTTCTAACTGTTTAGCGGTTTTCTCTTGTGGCTGGTCACCAGCACTACTTTGTGTCTCGTTGTCACTCATGACTCAAGATATTTCTAATTTTTAAATTATTTCAATAAATTCATCTACTGCTAACGGTGTGGTGGACACGGAAAAGTGACATTAACATTGCGTTGTCAGATTGACAATTATTCGTAAATGTTCCAATTTGCACAAGAGACGTGTATAATAAAATCTAAATTATTTACTTAGAAGATAATATGTGAATATACTAACGAAGTGAATAAAACGCGCACAATTATATTGACCATAACGTTGTCTTGATTTTTAACTGAGTTCGATTAATATATAAAATATTTTTTTAATAACTCAGTAACACCAACAAAAATTATATAAAACATTAATATTTTAAAATTAATACTGCTATAAATATAAAACAAAGAGAATAAAAATTAGATTTTTCAAATATATCGTAAATTACCTGTTGTAGAAGTTCCAAATGATCGCATTCAAGAAGCAAATAATATTTCTTTATCGTATTTATAAAGTAACTAATAGCTAACATGAAAATATATATCGTTTGTTTTTAAATTATTACGTAAACTTTCGCTCTAAGTTTTTTTTTAGCAATTATTGTAATTATTAGTAACATCAGAACAGGTATTTAAAATTAATTAAAATTTATTAGTAAATAAATAATGTCAAGCGAAACAAATTTATTTTTTAAAAAATATTCGTTGTATTAAACACTTTAGCAGAGTAAACAAGAACTAATGATAGTAAACCATTATGGTTTCATTTATTTCTAACCATTCAATTTTGCCGCGCTTTTGTCGCGCTTTCCGCAAGCTAGCGACTGTTTGACGCCATTTTGTTTCTTGGCTTGTCGTCTACCGCGTTGATCGGTGTACAAGTTCTACGGATTTTATTTTTGCGTTTCAGTTTATAATTAGATCAATTGTGATATATCTGTCTTATCTTTGTTTGTTGTATTGCTTTCGTCAAAATGTCTGATCGAGAGGTACTATATTTAAATCACAATCGACGTTGCGGTCGCCTCGTGCTCCTATATTTGCTGCGCCTGGTTTTAACAATTACGGGTTGATCGTATTACAGAGAAGTCGCTCGAGGACGCGCAACGGTTCCCGGGAGCCTGCACCAAAACCACCAACAATGTCTAGAGGTCATAGCCGGAGCCGGTCTAGAACGCCGCCTCCGCCGAAAGTGTCTAACCGGAAGTATAGGAGCCCGTAAGTACATTATTAAAATAACTTTATAATTATACCTTTAACCGATGATAGTTGATAAAACTTCAAAGACAACGTATTCATTTTATATTTTCAAATATAACCTCGTCATCAAGGAAATACGATTGCGCAATTACATGTGTTTTATTACAAAAAACGTCCTTGAGAAGTTTACGCTAATGCTTTACAGAAAAATCGACTCTTTCAGTATTTTAATTGCATACATTTGTCACCTCTTGTGTACATACACCACGTATCTGGTTATCATGCAAAAAATTATCAGTACGTTTGTAAAAACAGTTAATACTGGCCTTGGTGTTTCAAACAAAACGTATAGATGTAAAATATAAATCGGGGTCGTCTGCAAGGTTAATTTGAATGACCACAATTATTAGCAAACGTGTTTCTTTAATAAATCATTAAAATTTAGTACAAGCTAATAATGTTATTATTAATACTTTAAATACCTAATTTTGGTTAATTGGATAATATTTATTCTAAACCAGGGAATATATTAAAATCCTTGTATAAGGTATATAAGCCAGTACATATTGTAGTTCAATAAATGTTTGATCAATAGCAGTAGCATAGTTCTATGACAACCTGCTTTATCAACAAATGTTTGTTGATAAGGTAACTTTACGAGGGACCATTATGCATGCACAAGCATTTTTCATTTTCTTCTATTTCATAAATCAGTGTTTTAAAAATATTTTTTAGGTGTTTTTAGGCTTCATCATCTTAATAAAAAACTTGTTTGAATACTCAATTTATTTAGTTTTAAATTTTTTCAAGTTTGTTATTCTAAATAAGTAGTTATCTACAAATTATGTAAATTTTAATTTCATGTTTAACCAAAAAGTTGCTGTTGTATTTCCTATATTATTTACATAAATAAACATTAAAATTTCAATTTATCAAATTTAACCTCGAATTCACTGGAAGTAGTTTTTATGTGATTTTAACTTTATTTACATAGCTATCCTGTACATTTTTATTAATTTTGCTTAATCGAATATATACATACTTTTTATACGCTAATTTGAAATAAAATTCATGATTACATATTACAAACAAGAATAAAATTGTAAACCTGAAATCATTTTGTCTCTCTAATTGCATCCATGGCACAGCAAAAAACTTGTAATGTAATGCGGAGGTAGCAGGTTTGATTCTGGGGCCATATGTGATAAAGTTTGTCTCTTGATATGGTTTCCTATTAACCTACCAGGTTAGCAATTACTCTCATATTGTAAATCTACCACCATAACTGCATTGCTATTTCTCTTTGGAACATTACAGCCAGAGTATTCTGGACTGGCATCATTGATTACCCATGGCTTTATAGGCATTTATCATAATTTTAAAATGAGGAAAGTTTAAGTACATAATGGATAAAATACAGGACATGGTGTTAGTTAACTGTTATGGGTTCGGTATATAATTTGTGAACTAAAGTATTTTAGTGAATGACTAATCTCTATATTGTCCATATAATAATGTAATGTGGTTTAGTATTTCCTCTATTCTTTAAAGATTTATTTTTCCTCTTGGCCGAGTTAGTTAAACGTGTAAGAGATATACTGTTTAGTTTTAGAGAGATACAATCCACGTTTCATTCTTTGGATAATAGTGTTAAAGCGTGTTATTTTAACTGGACATATCGCTACTGACACCAGGTCGCCCGCCAGGTCGCGCTCCCGTTCGGGATCACCGCGACGCGGGTATCGTTCTCGATACTCGCGCAGTCGCTCCCGCTCTTACTCACCACGCGGCTCATATCGCCGCTCGCACTCGCACAGTCCTATGTCCTCCAGGCGCCGCCATCTTGGAGACAGGGTGAGTGGTGACATTGGAGATAGGGTGAGGATGCTTCTTTTTATATTTTTTTACCATTAGTTTGTAGTATAGTGAGGTATGATAAACATTGGCCTGCTACAATGGTCATCTAGTAACAACCAGTGCTCTGTTCAGGATAGAAATAGTGCCATAAGTTTCATACTGAGACTTGATAATGACAGTAGCACTTATCTACCTCACTATCCCATATATTTAAGAAATAAAAATCAGTTCACTTGATCTTAAATGATCTATCATTGACACTATAAATGAGTTATATAAAGTATCTGGACCACGTTCCAGTTGGGCCCAAAAAATATTGTGAAGGCCATGAGAAACTATTAAATGAAATTTTATGCTGGTGTATATATGTTTAAGTAGAGGCCTATGTTCAGCAGTAAGCGTTTCACTGATAATTATGATGAGACAATGTACAGTAATTATTAGGTGAAATAAGTCAATGATAAGAATTTTTTTTTATCGCTACATTGTCTATGTCAAAAGTAAAAAATTGCTTTTGATGCTGTGAAGAATTAACATTGTTACAACAATAGTTATAAAATTGTTATCTAATATAGATGAACACTTCACAGTTAGGAACATGGCAAGCAATATTTGATTGGCACATGGCCATTTGGTATATCTTTGATTACTATAAAGCCTAAGTGATTACTTGAGTGTATTCATTAAAGACATTAATGATAATTAAGCTAATAAGTAAGTAATAATATTAATTAGTTATAGTATAAATATAGTATTAATATAACATTTTAAAGCAACACGAACATGTTCATTGTCTAACAGGAAAATCCTACACCATCTCGCTGCCTTGGTGTTTTTGGTTTGAGTTTATATACAACTGAACAACAAATTAATCACATTTTCTCTAAATTTGGACCAGTTGAGAAAGTTCAAGTTGTGATTGATGCTAAGGTAAGGCAATGTAAAAATAACATATATTATTACAAATTTAGGTGTGTACTAAACGTTACTAGGATGTTTGCTGACAATTTTATAATCTTATGAAATGATGGTTAAAATGAAGATATCTTGTATTTCAAATTATATCAGAAAACAGTTCTACTATGGCTTATACTATTACATTTGTTATAATAGTATATATGTATGTAATGGTGGTTCTTATAAAGGTAAGAGTTACAGTTTTTTTTTACATAAACCAATACATTGCTTAACCAAAACATTAAGCAATGTGTAGCATGAATTATAATTTATTTAAATTATAATAGTATTATTTTTATTAAAAAAATGTATTCGTCAGTCGTAACTAAAAAACTTCAAAGTTTGAATAGAAATAATTAATCACCATAAAATTAATATTTCTATTGATTCACAAATTTCTGTTGTTCCTAAGTTTGAGAAATGAGTTTTTCAACAAAAATAAGAATACTCTTTTATTTGAAAGTATATAAAAACGTTACGTATCGTAATGACTATTTATCATAAATCCATAAGAAGAAAAGTTTTTTTTTCATCTTTAATGACATAAATAAACATTCATCAGACTGGCCGCTCCAGAGGATTCTGTTTCGTTTACTTCGAGTCCCAGGACGACGCAAAGGTGGCAAAGAATGAGTGCACCGGCATGGAGATCGACGGGCGTCGCATACGCGTCGACTTCTCCATAACGCAGCGGGCGCACACACCCACCCCCGGCATCTACATGGGCAAACCTACGTAATTACCCAATTTAAATTAAATTTTTATACGAAAATCGATATTTGTGTCGGTTATATCAGAATATCTCCCAATCTCGAATAATCACCAAAAAATTCATAAGGACATGTTATTTTGGTATCACTTTTCTTATAACTCATCACTAGAAGATGCTACAGTATAAATTTTAACACCAATGGGCATCTGTTGCTTAAGCAGGGAGACCTACACAAGTTGTGATCATTTTACAAATATTCCAGAATACAATAATAACTTCATAAAACATGTACATTTTTGTGTTACAAGTAGCAAAAAAAAGCAATGATTTTAAGTATGAGTGTGTAGTTACACCAACTTTGAAATGCCTGTACTATATATATTACTGTAAAGGCATCCTATGGGTTGGCAAATCATTTCTAACAGATTTAGAGTGGGTTAGCACTAAGACTAGCTAACCCATTAAAGGCCTGAGAGTACAAATTTTTTATACACCAAACATTTGTGCGTAATTATTCGCAGAAGGCTAATAAGTTTATTCTTTTTTAGTATGAGCAGCAGAGGCGATAATGGATACGACAGACGCAGGGACAGAGAGTGAGTTTTGAAATATAATAATTAAAAAATGAATATTAATTATCTTTGACGAAGGCCTGTTTTTAACAGAGAATATTGAATAGGATGAAATGACAGGAGAAAGTTAAAAACAATGGTAAAGAATAGGAATGATGTTTTTTGTTGTTAAATATATGATTGTCAAAATTGGGATTTGGATAAGTAACTCATTTGTGAATACTTAAATCAATAGGTGTCTTTTTTCTATCAAACTTTCTTAATAATTATGTTTCGAGCTTGTGTTATTTGCTGAAGGTGACACTTTGAATTTAAAGGGCACTGTATTTAGTGTTATATTTGTGGTAACAATATTATCTCAAGGCAATAAGTGCTTTGTAATAAACTTCAAGAAACTTATTGGCAGGTGTGTAACTCGCTGTTAAGTGAATGTCTTCACTGTTATATCGCTTTATTGAAAAAGATTTGCCTGTTCTTAACAATTAGACAAAGTATTAAACTTTTAGATAAAACACAATGTTGCTTGCAAGTTGTTCATGCGTGTATGCGTTCGTGTATTGCAGCGAATACTACTACCGCGGCGGCGGTGGCGGCGGCGGCGGCGGATACCGCGAGCGCGACTACTACCAGCGCGGCTACCGGCACCGCTCGCCCTCGCCGCACTACCGCCGCTCGCGCCGCTACGACCGCGACCGCTCCTACTCGCCGCGTAAGTCTTACTACCATCCCTAGGCGAACGCGTACCCAAAACCCAACCCTTGACACATACCACCCATTTTCCCCACATTACTTGGTAATTACTGCCACCTACACATTGCGCCCAAGTGCTTACAGCGGCAGTATTGAAAGCTGCTGCAAACAAGCACAGTATATTAACTACATGAGCTTTGAGTCTCAAAGCTATCAAAGCCAGGGAGACTGATAGAGCTGTTACTCAAAACACAAGATTATTTCAAGCATGACCTGCCTCTTACTCTATATCTTCCCCATCATATTAACAATTTATTAAATACTTCAGAGGTTTGCTGTGTATCTTTAATCCTGTACCATATCATGGTAAATATTCTTTTTACGATTTGACAAACCAACAGTTTGTTGTGCAAATACATAGCCAGTATGTCTGCCTCAGTGGTTCCTATACCCCCTTAAGGTCATCAAACCGTCCGCCACTCCCTTAACCCTGTGGATATGCTGTAGTCCTTACCTTTAAGCTGAGAGGATGGTATTTGTGTAGATAGCCAATGTATAGCTCATATTACAAGTACAAGAACAACAAATATTAATTTAGAAGTTCCATTAGTTTTTTTTTTAACATACTTAATTGCTGATACTCTCTGTTATGTCACTTCTTCTTCTTAAAGTGCCTCTCCATTACTGGAGGTTGGCCGTTATGTCACTGACCTGATGCAATTACTTTTGAAAATATTTGTTGTTCCTGTACCGCTAGGCCAATATTGTTCTCCA
>DWMX01002946.1:0-10411 GCA_018246375.1 Byasa alcinous | reverse complement strand
TAATAAAATCTCATTCGAAACTGGTAACAAATAAAAATAGTTATAAACAAAGTAACTGTATACAGTTTATACGTACATAAATGTAAAATACTCTCCGTGAAATACCCGTCTGTATATTACACAATCCTCTTAATGTTCGAACAACTGGTACTTGGGGCCTTTTCCCACAAGGAAAAGTCAGGGCATTTATCATCAGTATATACATAATTTTAAACAAAAAATATACAAAATCATAATACAGAAGTGGTGAACGTTTCAGGTAAGGCACAGTCGCGGTAGGAATCTGGAGGTTTTCAAAGAGATAGACCCGATGCAGGTTTGTTCCCACCCGCCCGTACCGCACCAACAGCTGCCGGCGCGGCCGAGTGGGACCGGGCTGCGAGCCCCACTCCCACTCGGACGATCGCCGTACGAGCAGTAGCACGTAGCGCACCGTAGCGTCGACTCATACGTAGAGACACTAGTTTGGACATTCACTGTAGATCTCTTTTAAAATCTCCAGATATTACACCAGCGGCTTTTAATTTAGTTTTGTATTAAGTATCAATCGTAGCAGACAGAGCGGCACTAAACCATTTGGTTAAGATTGCAGGGAATAGTTGGATACACGTGGCAACAGACCAATCGCGTGGGATAATAATTGGGTGGCCTATGTTCAGCAGTGGATGACAATAAGCTGAAGTTATGTAATCATTAAGTTCTGGAGACAGGTGTTACAATGGAATGGGTAGGTACCACAGCGCGTCCTATTTCGAAGAACTCTGAATGCAGCGAAAATGAAACTTTACATTTTATTTCTTAATGTAATGGAGTACCACATTGTAACGGGCTGGTCATCTTCTCACACCAGTCGTGCCAGTTTGCGATGATTTTAAAATTGATTTTGTAAATATATTATGAAACTAGTTTGAAATGACTAATCTTTTGTAAAAACAGATGTTATTTTATGTTCAAACACGTTAGTTGTTTTATTATATTTCCACCATTACTTTTACATTTTATTATTTGAATACAAATTGTTTATATAAGTAATAGTGTCTTTATTCACCAAACAATATATTATTTTTAGTAAATATTCGCAATACGTTATATGTTCCATAAATACATACTTTTCTATTAATTGTTGGTTAAATTTAAGATAAATATATAAACAGCTCACTTACCGTTCCCACCACTGGGATTTGGAGCCTTTTTTTTATTTTACGAGGCGACCAGACGAACGAGACGTTTACCTGATGGTAAATGAAACGCTTGCCTATAACAACGTGGCCCTAGTTAAGATGGTACACATTGCACTCGTCGCCTTGAGACATAAGGTGTTAAGTCTCGTTACCCCAGTAATTTCACAAGCTTACAGCGCCTTTCAAACTGGAACACAGTAATGTTTACATGCTATTACTTCTCTCGTAAGGAAAGTTTTAATGGGGCATATCGATTTATTCATGTTTCAACGAAAGCTCGAGCTCAGCAGGGAAGGAATCTGCATCTTTAAGAAACGTACAGCGGGTTCGTTTATTAGCAAAACCGACACCGATTCTATATATACATATTAATAAATTAAAAACATAAATAACAGAATACATGGTTTGTTCAATAAGGTGGGCCGGTCGCTGGGCGCGTCGATCCTGGATGTGACCGGGCAGCATCCGAACTCCCGTATCCCGTGCTCGGAGCACCGCACGCTGGGGGCGCTGCGCGACTGGCTGCGCGCGCACTCGCGCACTCTGCGCCCGCAGGTACACGCACACACGCTTTGCTTATGCACATACAATCGCACTACTCTACAGCAACACAACGTTTCTTGTACTGTTACCCTTGAAGTAGACCGTATACACTCCCCGTCTGCAACACCTGCATGCAGCAGTTAAGCGCTTGCGCTATATCACAGATGTCCCTTTTTAGATTCCGGACCCACATGTTGTGCAGTTTGTAAATCTATCCGTCATAAAAGCATTGTCGTATTCCGATTGTCAATCGATATATAAGAAACAGTTTTCTGAACAAGGACGCATCTCATTCACAGGCCTCATTGTCACTTAACACCACGTGAAGAAGAGGTCAAGTGTTAGCCCATTGTAAATAATATATAAATAAACATTAATGCTGAACTACTTATTATACTTTGCACCTACAGAATAATCCAATTCCACTGCCAAAATACTATTCGGTTCATAAATTTTTTGTCTAAACTTCATTACTACTCCTTTGTTTTTAATTTATTCATATTCGCTTACTCTCTAAAGTTCATAAAAAAATTATGGAAAATTCATTAACGCTTGTGATGTGCCATTGTTGCTTGCTTATGTTTATGATTTATGATGGTTTACTTAATCGCAGATGTTTTGTTACACAGTTTCATGTTTAAATACTTAATTGTTTTGCCTTTGATATTTTTTTTTATATTTTCTTCTTTCATAACACTTGCCTTTAATTTTCAGTGTTTACCTTCTATAAATAACGAACCAGAATTTTAATATACATCAAGGGTAAGGAAAATGATTTCGGAGTGAAATGTGTGTTGTCTTAATTCATTACACTAACGTAAACACAACACTACGTACTAAACTTTGAGGTGTGTGGGTTTATCGCGCTGGCCGTACAGACTACTCGTATCGATTGTATCAATTTGATACATATATACGTTAACGTTGTATACGATTGCAGCTAACGATGTCTCGATTGCGACCGAAGATTGCGTCGCCGTCTAGAGTACCGCTCTACACACGCACGAAGACAAAAGCGACCGACGAGCGCAAGGAGAACACGTACGCGGGTGCGAGGAGCGACTCGGAGCGCAAGCGCAGCCCGCCGCTCATCCAGCACCGCTCCGGTCACGACGTCATCAGCGTGAACGTCGTCAAGAACGTCAACAAACCGGAGCCGGCGAAGGTGGCAGCACGCTCGCGGTATCTCGCCGACACCGAGCCGAAGCCGAAGTCGCTATCGACCAAGCGACGGAACGTGCTGGCGATACGCAAACCTAACTCGAGCAAAAGCCAGGCGGGCGTCGTAAAGGCTAAAGCGAGCCGGCGCTCTGCAGACGACTCGGAGAGCTCTCGCTCGGGCGTCGGCTCCGCGAAGCACTCCAAACGGAGCTTCTCGCGTACCCTCCGCGGTGCGCTGACGAGATCCGGTGCCGGACGCTGTCGCCCGGTCGCCTCCTCTTCCTCCGAAGATATAGGGGGCAACTGGGAGGACATAGCGGGTGGTACGGTGCTCGGCACGCAGAGTGGGATGTCCCATCCGGAGACTTTGTCGATGACGGGTAAGCGGAGGTCCTTTCCCAACCCTTCGCCGTCGCACCTCAAGAAAATCAGACTCAAGACTGCCTTGTAGCGCAAGCCGCGCGCCGGCCCCGCGTCCGACACGCGCCCCGCCCGCTCACTTAACTGACTGCAAGATACAAAAACACTAAAATAACAAGACCAAACACCTGGTAACTTTGTCGCATACTTAATATTAAACAATATTGTCAACATAATGATTTAATACAATATAAATATTTTGGCGTACATGAATTGTTTACAACAGGAATAATAAACAGCAACCGATTCACAGCAATAAAAGAGGTTTTTAAGAGAAACAAAATTTAATCGCAGTGGCAAATGCAGACGGACTGCATTCACTGTTGCGCGTATTTTTCAAATCGCTGGACACCTTCATCGACATCATGCATTTTCCTTACTTTGCTATCGTCTCATCGGACGTCGGTGTGCGATAGGTCGCTCGGTCAAGCGGCGACTTGTGAATTACATTAAATTTATACAAAAAAAAAGTTAAAATCGTTAAATTTTGTACAAAAACAAACAAGAATTAAGACTGTTCTATGTTTTTATGTATGTTAAACCATTTTCATTGTATTAGTTTACTTACAAACGGATACAAACTAACTAAAAAATCATGTTGTATTTATATGTTAAATTATGTTAAATGTTAGTTTTTTCAAAGCATTCATACTGGGCATCGTCAGAATTTTTGTCTATGGTCCGGTTACTTGCCATATAAAAAAAAACTTCAACATTTTTGTGGTTCTTGTTATAAATAGATTACTTGTAACTCTTGTTTATTACTAAATTGTAAACTAACTTAGTGTAATTTAAAAAAAATTGTTTGATCAGACTAAATGTCGACAAATGTTACTTATCGTAGTTGTTAATTACTTAGGACACCTAATGTGGTTTATTGTAAGTAATTTTATACTTTCCCTTACGGTTCAGCCATTTGGAGATCTTTATTTCGATAGAAATTACGTTTAGGTTTAAAGGGACGTGGCGAAGTTGATCTTATACCTAGATGTGTAAATTAATCAAACGCCTAGTTTAGTGCGCTCATGGAGCTGTTTTTGATATATCTATTGATCTCATAAAATTTAAAGAGCGGTCTTTATCGAGCTGCTTCCATTTTTATCTCCCAACGGTACGACATCGTCAAGAATATAAGAGAAATCGCTCGTGTTACGAAGTAGGATAAATCCATAGATAATATCGCTTATTCTATTTCGTCGTAGACCGTTATTTATGTTTTATAAAGTGTTACTGATAATTCATAAGTTAACCACGCCAACGTTTACCTGTGCAATAACATTAGATTGTAGCTAACGCAATTGTACCTATTGTTTTAAACATCTAATACTAAATTCCAGATTTTTTTTATTAGCGTCACGTATGTCATGAAAGGGGGGCAGTGTGTATTATACAGAATAGTTAACTATTTATTTATCGGAAATATTAATATATAACAACATGCAATGTTTCACAGAGTTGTGGTTTTATTGATTTGCAACCTACAAAAGATCCCTTTTGTATTTAATAATGCCTTTTGTATAAGTTACTGGTAACAACCGTTATGAGTTATATTTTGTCAGCGAGTGCAGCATGATGTGCAGTACCCTAGGCACGAGTCGTCTTGCAAAACTGCACCAAAGTCAAAATACACAATTACAGTACAAGCTTTTTTTAAAAATGTCGGGACCAGGTTTTAAAATACTGGTATATTTGTGACGACCGCCATTTAAGTGGAAAATTAAATCTTATGTAAATTATATAAAGAACAAAACCATTGAACAAAAAGTAAAGGTTTTCATTATTATTGCAAAAAAGTTAAAAATCTGCCATCTGAGAGTTATCTAGGTATTTCAGTGTTCACATAACACTTAAATGAAACACATTGTTACTGTAAACGTTTATTACAGTCCACAGCTTGCTTATACTAAAAAATTACAGCCTGCGCCCTCTGCGACCACCCTTCCTGCGCGTGGAGTCCGATGGCACCGGTGTAACGTCCTCAATGCGTCCAATCTTCATGCTGGAACGTGCCAAAGCACGGAGAGCTGATTGTGCTCCTGGGCCAGGAGTTTTAGTTTTGTTTCCACCTGTGGCCCTCAGTTTGATGTGCAGCGCTGTGATTCCAAGAGTTTTGCATTTTTCAGCTACATCCTGGAAAATAAGAACTATGATAAAATATCCACTGCTGTGAAAAGTACTAAAATGTATGTGATGCTACTGGTTTTTTAAACAATTACTTATCTATTATTAGTGGTGCTATTTTTATTTGTATTGGCGAAAGTTATTTAATAATATTTTTTTTAATCACTAAGTGATAGTCAACGTGCTCCTGGTAGACAACGTAAGAAATAGTTCAACGATATCAAGGAATGAACTGGGCTTAAATGCTATCATATAAAAAGAATAGCCCAAGATCAGAACAGTTTTCTCAATCTGACAGCCAAACTTCTGTTTGAAGAAGGCACCTTATGATGATTGATGATGATGGTCAATTATAACTACTAATTAAACCTAAACAAAGGATTCTCAATTGAAAGCACAATACAAAAAACTATATTATAAGTTGATCCTTTTTATATGTAAGTTATTATATTTTGCAGCTGTTATTATAATAAATGAACTGGATAATAACTTAACGTGGGTCTACTTGGATGGTCATTAACACCACACTAAAATTTTGACTTGTATTTGATATGTATATCAAAAATCAAATATCATTACAACAATATAGGTTCTTACTCTAAGAGCAATCACCATCTCTTTTCTGATCAAGTATATATTCAAGAACATGAAATGGAACATTTACTAAACGAGTGAAATTATTATCAGCCAATTGATGTCTACTGCTGGGCATAGGCCTCCCCCAAAGATCTCCACATGGATCCTGCACTGCCCACATCAAGGTTTTCTGCAACCTTCGTCAGATTGTAGGTCCACTTTGTGAAACAGTGTACATTGCAGAAACCCAAGTATTCATTACTGAGAATATTTTTATCAATGATAAGTATTCAACTGGTCTGCACTAACAATTTGACTGCTATTTAACAAAACCACATGGTAAAGTATGAAACCAATTAAATATAGGTGGTATTTTACACTTACATAAAAGATAATAACAAGGTATATAGAAATAATCAAGTATAATTTAGCATTAATTCAGGCATCTGTACCCATTAATTTAAAAATTAATAATATACAAAAACTCTAAGTGTCTTTCTTTAATATATTACAAAATGCATCATAAATCTTGATATTGGCAAATCTTTAAATCAAAAAGTATTGCATTTAATGTCTAATAAATAAAATTAAAAGTAATAACATAAACAGTTTTAATACACCAACACTCACAAGTAGTTAGTTGTAATAGGACTTCGTAACAAAAATGTATACAAATACGAAGCTAATATAAATGTAGTTCTAAAAAAATAATCTCCTGGTTTCTCTTAATTTTTCATTAATTTAATTATTCTATTGTTTACGTTACTTTAGTTGCTGTAATATAAGTTATATAGGTTATGTTTAAAAAAGTCGCAAAACAAAAAGGAAAACAAACCTGAGCAGCCAACATGGCAGCGTAAGGAGAAGCTTCATCACGATCAGCTTTTACTTTCATGCCACCAGTGACCCTGGCGATGGTTTCCCGACCGGATAAATCGGTAACATGCACGAATGTGTCGTTGAACGATGCAAAAATATGAGCTACACCGAACACTGTCTCTCCAACCAAATGCTGTGGGCCCAGGGTTACCTGGACCTCTTCTTTCGCAACTTTATTTTTCCTTGGAGCCATGGCTTATCCTGCAAATGACAACACTTGTTCAGCACCGATTTCTAACCTTAAAAAATCTATGTAATCCTTTCACTTTTATACACAAAAATTGACATGAATGTAAACATGTTGCTACTTAATCATATGGACATTTTATTCTATTTAAAACAATTTAAATATAAAAGTTTTTAATCAAAAACTTGTAAATACCTTTAGCTTTGAAAGCTGTCAAACACTAGAAAGACTTCCGGATGCCAGTGTTTTCAACTACAGGATTATTTTAATTGCCATAAAGAAATTTTAGTTGTTATTAACCAATGGAAAACAATGTTATTTTGAAGCGTAAAAATAAAAAAATAATCTTATTACCACTTTGAATAAAAGTGGATTTTTGCAATTTACAAGACCGGTTATTGTTATTAATTTTAGAATACTCAAATTTTATTTTTTGTTCATTACTTTTTATAAATGTTTGTAAAATAGTTTTTCCGAAACTAAAAGAATTCACCAAAGTCATTAAATTGAACCAATTCTTATGAGCGTTTGTTATAAAGATAACTGAAGAAATCTTAATAAGTTTATTCAATTTTATAAAGTATTAGAGTTCTGCGTATAAAAAAAAATTAGCAAATTCCAATTACTTTAGAGTTAAAATAAAATTTTAAAAGTGTACATTTGAAGTTACAAAATAATCAATTAAAAAATATACGAAAACACAGAACTAAAAATCTTACTCCATAGACAAATATCAAAGTGAAATAATGATTTAATTATTTTATGAAAATTATAAAATAAGTTAAACTGCGCTAATATTGATATATGTGATATCATAACATAAACGTTTTATTTTTTACATTAAAAAGTTCGCTCAACCTTATTCAAGTGTGACAACTTCCGGAAGTAGCGTACGTCATTGCCAACAGATTGATATTCCATCGCATATTCTCCTCGTAGTATAAAACGTCGATTTTTACGACGAAAATTATTAAATAGGAGTGTGAAATATTGTGATAAACATCCTTTAGCTTTAGTATATCTAGTTCAATTAATATAAGTGAGTATTTCGAAGATGTTTCTGTGTAATACTTTGTCAAATTTCGACTACGCAAATGACGTCCTGTCATTCATGTTACTTAATTCACAAAGAATATTTCCACAGCACCTTGAAGAAGTTGAACTCGTGTGCCATTTCTGGCTATATATTACTGTGTGACATTGGCTACGAATTAAACTGCGTAATAGATAACACAGAGTTTTGCAAGTCACTATTTTTTATTAATTCTTTGTGAACAAATTGAAGATGTGCTGATATATTGTTTCCTACATTCCAGATTCAAAATGTTTATCTTGGATTGGTTCACTGGCGTCCTTGGATTCTTAGGTATTTACATTATTATTAACATTAGATCTTTTCCCCCCTTTCCATTTTGTTTCAAAGCTACATTGATCCATTAAGTTAAAAATGTTGCGATAAATTTATATCTATATTTAGAAAGAGAAAAATGTTACTTTTTTTCAACTATAAAATTTGAATAAGTGTTCACTGTTCCACTTACTTTTAAATGCAAATTACTTTTATATGAAAAACATGACTTCATGACCTTACAAACCTAATGTGTATGCATAAGTTTAGATAATTTTGTATTATAATTAATCAAATAAAATTTATTACAGTCACTTGAACATTTATTTTATAAGATCAATGAATTTCAAAATATTGATATTTGCATATCCACTTCAGTTTAATAAAAACTTGTAACAAGTTGCTCTGTGACAAAACAATTTGTTCTGTGTTACACAAATACTATCAAGCATTTCTTTATTTGTAGCTTAAAGCTTTATTGAGTATTATTTCATGGTCACTCTTTACTCACAGATATTAGTTAGTTATAATATTGTACAATTATCTAATATAATCTATTATTTCTCATGGTATAGAAAAATGTTACTCTGGTATCAGTACTTTCATTTAAACATCATAACAAAGATGGGATGATGAATCTATATTTCTTGAACTTTGTTCTCATCACTCACTCTTATCAAAGAGTTTCACCACATCTAAGTCTTGTAACACATTTGTATATGGCTAAAAGATAGAAGATGGT
This sequence comes from Byasa alcinous, assembly GCA_018246375.1. Classification (NCBI taxonomy): domain Eukaryota; kingdom Metazoa; phylum Arthropoda; class Insecta; order Lepidoptera; family Papilionidae; genus Byasa; species Byasa alcinous. Next base: position 1,253 of record DWMX01002946.1, on the reverse strand, counting down.
TTAAATTTTAAATTATTGAATATTTTTAGTCAAATTTTAAGTCTATTTATAACTTAAAAATTTAATGGTTACTCTAACATTCTTATAATTTTTTGTTTGTTAAATAGGGTTGTGGAAGAAATCAGGCAAATTGCTATTTTTGGGTCTCGACAATGCTGGCAAAACAACACTCCTGCACATGCTGAAGGATGACAGACTGGCACAGCACGTACCCACACTACATCCTAGTAAGTGTTCAATCACTGACTCCATGTTTATTACATCAGGCTGCAAAACCAACTCCAGCTGTTATTAGTTATATTACAGTATTAAGATTTCCTTTTGGAAAACAATGTGCCTAGACACAATTTCTTAAAATGTATTAATTATTTCCAATACTATGAAATGTGACATTGAATCTCTTGCACCCAATGTGAATACAGAAACTGTGTAACAAAATATAAACTAACATTGCAAAGATGGTTTATTACAAATTATTATTTCATTAGTATATAAATCATGTTCATGACATTTTTTTTTATTTATGTATAGACTATCGCTTGACTATGATCCCTCCTGATAGTAAGTGGTGATGTAGTCTTCGAAGGTGAAGCACGCTAGTCTAGAAGAAGCCTATTCTCTCTTCTTTTAAAGATTTCCTGATTGTAACTAGACGGAAACACTGACGCCGGCAGATAACATAACATTACAATGGTAAAGGTATTATACAGCATATATTTAATTTACAGCATCCGAGGAGTTATCAATAGGTAACATGCGTTTCACCACTTTCGACCTGGGCGGGCATGAACAGGCGCGGCGGGTGTGGCGCGACTACTTCCCGGCGGTGGACGCAATCGTGTTCCTAGTGGACGCGTGCGACCGCGCGCGCCTGTCCGAGTCCAAGAACGAGCTCGACTCGCTGCTAACCGACGAGACACTCAGCAATTGCCCCGTGCTTATCCTGGGCAACAAGATCGACAAGCCGGGCGCGGCTAGCGAGGACGAGCTGCGTCAGTTCTTCAATTTGTATCAGCAAACCACTGGCAAGGTGAGATATCTTCAACAGTTGATAGAGTACTGAGTATTTTCATGTAAACATTTAGTTAAATCTGTAATTTGTTGTGACTAATTGAGTCAATACATAGGTACCAGATTATTGTTTATTAAATAAGTAAAAACTATTCAAGTGTGGAAGTTTGAGAGAAGAGGAATTAAAAAGGAAGTGTATCAGAAAACAAAAAGCGGATTAAAAATTATGGACATTATATGCC
>DWMX01002945.1:0-10411 GCA_018246375.1 Byasa alcinous | reverse complement strand
AAAAACATACGAGACACGAAGTGCGAATCTGTTAATATTCTATAACCACATGACCATCATCCCAATTCGGTACTTTTCACATCCTATCACAAATATCATTAACTAATTGCAATGGGCTAATACACTAACAATAGTCGGCGGTACAATTATCAACCGTCAAAAACGTTATAATTAGCGCGTCAAAAATTGGCCGCGGTCACGAGTTCAAAAAAATGACTCACGGTTACACTTCGTCAAGTACCTTTTGGTTATTTGAATTTTAAACTACAGGAATGTTATGAAAAAGAAAACAACAAAACAAGCAAATTAATATTAACCAACAAGTTGCAACATATCTTATTTTAAAGTGTTAGTTTAAGATATACCAAAAATATTAATCCTGATTTTTTTAAATGTTTTATCATGGTTTTTTAAATTGTATTTTTTAAGTATTTACCCTTTAAAATATTTACGAGTATGAAATATAATATCGCCACACTATCTTTTTGTAAAAGTCCATCCTTGTGGATGGAGAGAGAATCTTTGAATGTATTGGAAAGATGTGATGGAGTTTAAACAGTGGTATGGTTTTTTATGAACACCTGGTTAACTATCACTCTCAGTATAATTTCATTTTTCATTTAATATCAGTATAGTTATGTCAAAATATGAGAGCCAGAGTAGTCTGAACGCTCTACAAGATTTAGATCCTTAAAACTTAAAAAACATGGTAATTTCTTAGAAAATCTTACCAAGTAAACGCGTATGTTCCTCGGCAGTGTTTGTAGGCCATACGCCGCGGCCTGTTACGCTATGTTCCCACACGGGATGCACTCGCTCCGCCACACTATTCGTTGGCGTGGGGCTCTCACTTGCAGTGCTCCAAGGAGATCCAGTCTTACCTCTCCTCTGTGAACAACAAAGAAATTTTGCAATTGTTACAATACTAATTTATAAAATTTTTGACATTTCTATGAGTTTATTTATCAATTAACCTTAAAAAGCAATAAAGAAAAATTATGATCAATATCACGAGGTTCCTTGTTCAAATTGAAGCTCGGTGGTCAGATTGAGAAAAAAAATCCAATTTTGAGGTACTCTTAAATACAATCATTCTAGAATTTTTATGATCATACAATCATAGTTCATATAAAATATCTAGATATTTAAGACTGTAACACTTAATTACACTGACAATTCAATTTATATCTACAAAGCAAATGTCAACATCAAAAATTTCAATTCACTGATTTCCAAAATCTTTTTAACATATTTTTTTTACTATATAATTTAATAGATTACATTAAATATTTTAAAGATTTGTATGTTTATTAACTCATGATTATCAATCAAAACCATTTCATAAATGCCAATTAAAGATGCATGTTAAAAATTTACTTAAATAAATGAACAAACTGATAATAATATATTTTGAAATATTTTCATATAAACTTACATTACTGGAGTATTTAATGAAAGTTAACAATGTATTGTAATCTAAAAAATATTAATTGATTTTCAGATAACCTCGCCTACTAGTGAACATGTTTGATAAGAATTATAATGAAAACAAAACAATTTAAAGCTGTTGATTTATTGATGTGAAAAATGCTTTAGGCATTGTAGTATGTTGTTGGTATAGTTATATATATTATGTTGCTTTTCTTACAAAGTTTTCCTTTCATCAGAAACTTAAAGGGGATTAAAGTCACTTCTCTCCAAATATACACCATAGAAGAGATTTACAAGTAGAGCTTTACAGCTTCTTCATAATTAGTTAAGTTAGGAGTCATAATTCATAGTAAAACACTGTTTACTGTTAATACAGCATAACATGTATGGTGTAGCTAACATATGATTTTCTTAACGGAAAGTAAAAGTATTGTTGGATAATAGAAACACTTTCAAATCTAAACATTTAATTCTATAAAGACAAAGAAGACATCAAATATTTTGAGTAAAAACCATATATTTAGTAAACAAATTACCTTTAAGAGACAAATTAAGAAAGCTGGATATATTTTTTAAAAAAATATGTTTTAAAGTCCAAGTAACACAACTATTAAACAATTATCTTTTTGCTTCATCATTCAACATTTCTCAGACATTACAGATGTAGTAGTTTAAATTACATTTAAAGTATTAAGCTAAATACAGGCTAGATAGTAATAAAGTCAAGACTTGTCTACAGGAACTACAAAAACCATTCCTAACATATTTAATAAACCTAAATAATACACTACTCAATATATCTATGGGAGATGCCATTTCAATCTGATATACAAGATAGATATTATAAATTTGCAATGTATATAAAATATATAAAAAAAATAAACACTTAGTTATATAGTAATAATCATGTAACAAATAAAAGATATGAACAAAAACACATTTTTAAAAAGAAATCCAAATATGTAGCAATGCAAATAAAATGTTATCAAAAGAAAACCAATATTTGTTTAGACTATTAATATTATATTTAGAATAATTATGCAAGGCTAAAACATTTATTAATTTTCAAAATATATATACAGCAGCACACCATCTACTTGGTTCATATAACATAATTACTGGTGAAACCCTGTCTGCAGCATGTAACTAACATAAGTAGTAAAACAATATTACTATACAAGAACCAATTGTTCAATGGCAAATTTGCTTTTACATACTGTCATAAGCCCGTAATGTCTAGATAACACTAACTGATAAGAACGATACACTAAACATGTGTCAGGTAGAGTAAGCAAGTAGCAATTAAGGTTATTTAAGTAATAACTTTTCTAGTTTTTTGACAACAAATAGATTTTAAGAACTAAATTGAAACTAATTAAAATGCCAAAAACTTGCCAGACGATAAAAAAGATTGCTGTAATAAATATATTAATTCAAAACTTACCCCACAAGAACCTGATCTTTGTGACATAGTTTCCGACTCTATTTCTGAATCTGTACTTAATCCTTCAGTTACATCATGAGACAAAGCCTGTGGCACATCACTGTCTGACAAATTAGATGACAGTCTAATAGGTTCATAGGCGCCAAGATTACCACCAAAATTTCTTTCCCTTTTAGATAAATACTGTTCTTTTGGTGAATTTGATAATTGTATTAGATCAACATTAGCATCAGAATTGAGAGTCCAAGTAAACCTTGGAAGTGGAAGGTCCAATGGTGTTGTCAAAAGTTCAGGCTTTAATGCCATATTGGTTTGATGTGCTGCTATCAGTTTAAGAGCAGAGTAAAATTGTTTTCTGTTCATATGATTTAGCGAAGCACAGTTGTTCGGAGCTACACTGATATCCATGATCTGTAATGCACAATTAGTGATAACGATCGTTTATATACATACAAAAACTGTTGTTTATGATATTTAAAATAAATTTACCTGCCGCAAAACATCGTTCGGCACGTTAGACGACCTAAATAATTCCGTTGCCTTTAAAATCGGAATTTTTCCATTAGATTCTTCGTCGCAACACAAAAACAAGTCACCGAAATATCTCATTTCGGTCTCTGTCAAATTGAGATCCTCCATTATAATAAAAAAACACCACAATTTCTCTATACACTAGTACTTTGTGTAGTAGAATTGCAAAAAATAGTAATAACCATTATCTATTAATGTAAACCATATTCATTGATAAACAGACGGATTCGAAAATTGTACATCGCAAAATTTACACGAAGCAAACCAATATGTCATTGACAGCTGCCTGATATGCCTGTAGCCATTGTGAGCAATTTAAAATATAGAGTAAAAATTATAAAATTAATAAAAGCTTGGCAAAATGTCATATTAGTAGATAGAAAATTTAAAAAATGTTTAATATTTTATTTTCCTTAACGGTAATTAAATTTTCTTTGAAATGTTTTTTAAAATCCTATGCACATATGATTAAAATAAAGTTAAAATACTTATGTATTCTTACATAGTTTATTACATTATAACTCCATAAATGTTATTATAATTTTTATGTATTACGAATTACGCTAAAGCTACGCCTTTTAACATCGGCTATCGTCAGTAAAAACAAAAAAAATCGACAAACTGCAGAGATAAATACTTTAAATTTATTTGTACAGAAAAATATGTCATATGCTTCGTTCAAATCATCCCCACAATTAGTTTAATTTTAAATCAATATTAAAATGTCCATTAAATTATGTTTTAACAAAAACAATAGAGGCTTGTTTTTTAAAAGTATGTTACAATTTACTAAAATAGCTCTTTTGACTCAACATCATCGTTTTATCCTATTGCTGTCTATAGGAATCCACGATCATTTTCATGGCTAATAAACAAAAAATAACTATTTTAACACAATCATTTTCATAGATAAAAGTCTGAAACCAAATCGAACTTCGGTATAAAAAGGTTTTAAAGTTTGTCTACAATTGTATACGCCCGTAAAAAGTAGTTTTGCTTCCACTATATAAGCATACTGCAGTTACGTGTTTAATTATTCATTACAAGACGTAAATTTCCTTGCCAAAATATTTTATAAATGGTAATTTATGTTAGGCTTTTCTAAATGTCCAAAGATTTATACTTAAATACTGATCTAACTTAATAAAAGACATTAACACAAGTCTTAGGCGTTTATATACGATATCGTGACTAAACAACGTATAGTTATCAGTCAAATTAATTTTATTAGACCTAAGTTGTACTAAGGTATTGTCATACAGTTGTTACCCTTGAGGTTTATTTAATTCATGTTATTAGTCATCAATGGTTGTCGAAAACGGAAGAGTGCTATTTGTAGCATATCAGATTATAAATCTCTATCCCACTCTTTTATACATGACCTTTAAAATGAAAAGCCATTGCGCCTGGCTGCATTCTAGACCTGGGTAATAAACATTCTTCTCAAATTACTGTTTACTATATAATCTGCCATTGTGACTTTGGTAAGGGTTTACTTTATAAACCGAGTTAAGGAAGAATGAAATGACTTACGTGTTAATTAACTTTATTGTGTTCACAGCTAAAAATGTTCAACATTGTGTGTTTTACGAATAAAACTAATTTTATTAACTTCTTAGTTTAATGCAGCTTTTTAATATGACTATTATCTGCCTTATAAAAGAAAAACATGATTGACATGATAAATAATCACACATACACAACACTACTGTTGAAGTAGCATATTAATTTAGAATACACAGCTACACTTTAAACTTAAAAAGTAAGCATCGGTAATCTCGACAAATACCATCAATATATGAATTTAATGAACAAATATTTAATCCTTGCTCTGGATGTACTTGATGAGATCAATAACTCTGCTGGAGTATCCATATTCATTGTCATACCAGCTGATGAGTTTAACAAAGTTGTCATTAAGAGAAATACCAGCAGCAGCATCAAAGATAGAAGAGTGGGAGTCACCAATGAAGTCCGAAGATACTACTTGATCTTCAGTATATCCAAGAATACCTTTAAGTGGTCCCTGAGCAGCTTCTTTAACTTTTTGTTTAATAGCTTCATAGCTGGCTGGTTTACCAAGGCGCACAGTAAGGTCCACTACGGACACATTGGCAACTGGAACACGGAAAGCCATGCCAGTAAGCTTTCCATTCAGAGCAGGAATAACTTTCCCAACAGCTTTAGCAGCTCCAGTAGAAGCTGGAATGATGTTTTGCTGGGCACCACGGCCATCACGCCACAGTTTTCCAGAGGGGCCATCAACAGTTTTCTGGGTAGCAGTAGTAGCATGAACAGTTGTCATTAAACCTTCAACAATCTCAAAGTTGTCATGGATAACTTTAGCCAGAGGTGCCAGGCAGTTAGTAGTGCAGGAGGCATTGGAGATGACTTTGTAGGATGAGTTATATGCTTCCAAGTTAACACCAACTACAAACATGGGAGCATCAGCACTGGGAGCAGAGATGATAACCTTCTTCGCTCCACCTTCTAAATGAGCAGATGCTTTATCAGTAGTTGTGAAAACACCAGTAGATTCCACAACATATTCAGCTCCAGCCTTTCCCCATGGGATAGCTTTTGGGTCTCTCTCAGAGAAGACAGCAATTTTGTTGCCATTTACAACAAGATTACCATCTTTAGCTTCTACAGTTCCCTTGAAGCGTCCATGTGTAGAATCATATTGGAAAAGATAGACCATGTAATCCAAACCGATGAAAGGGTCATTGATGGCAACAACTTGGGCTCCCTTTTCAATAGATGCACGCAGCACGAGACGTCCAATGCGGCCAAATCCATTAATACCAATTTTCGACATTGTTACTGAAAAGAAAATTAATACATGTCATTATGAAAGAAATTGATATAATAATTTATTATCATTAGCACATGCCTAGCTTATTGACTATAGCATTTACCTTCCAACTTAGAAAGGCCTATGTTTAGCAGTATACAGTAATGGGCTAATTATTATCAAAAAGTTTCATGGTTTAATAGAATAATCGAATTATTTTTTTATCTATGATGATTACATTAGTTCTGAATGACAAAAAAAATATATGTTATGATATTATTGATAGATGTAATTCTGATTTGCAAAGTAATTAAAAGAGCAGACAAAACATATTATGCATCAAAAAGATATGTATAACATGTGTTTTTATACTACCACATTGATACAGCTCATAATATCACATGCTAAGCTTTAAACTTTCATCTAATTTTTATGATAAGACAAGTTTCTATTGGTTTAAGTATTATGCCAATCAGATTCATAGATTGCATATAAAATAACTTGAAAGTTCAAAAAAAAATCTTTCAATTTCATTAACAAATTTAACAAGACTTCCATTAAAAAATAACTAAATTATAAGTTTAATTATCATTACGTATTAAAATACGAATTTTTTCGTACAAATGATAGACAAAAACATTACTTAATTACGCAATTTTCATTAAAGTTGGGTATTTCAGTATAGCAGGTAGATTTTAAAAATTAAGTAGCATTAAAAGCAAAACTTTTTCAGATGAAAGCTAAAAACAAAAATACATAACATTATGTTAATATTTAATTCTTCATACATCAATATTTCTCGATGAATTTCCTAATGCAATCTTTTTAAAACAAATATTTCAGACATTAATTGCTCGCGTTAAAAGGATGCCAAAGTACAGCCTTTAATTAGAAGAATTATCGAAGCTATTCTCCATTTGCAACAAATTATAGTGGGCCAAGATGAGAATACTTTACCGGCGTATGGAGGTCAAATAGAGGTCAGGTAAAACTTCCAAGAAAAAAGCTAACCAAAGTTTGTCTAGATATTGAAATTTAAACTACATGATAAAATTAAAGCTTAAAAAGGTAAAAAGATTGTGCAATAATGGTATTTAGTTGTTTCTTGCATGATGGTTTGTTTAGTACGTGTATACTGAATCGCTATAATACAAAACCTAATTTTGATCAAATTGTAATTATCTTTATTTAAAGTAATCGTATAAAATATAACAAATAAACATTTTTTTCTTACCGGTATGCGGAGTTTCAATTGGCGAAATGCTACACGTATGATCCCCACAAGATGGAGTACTGAAATGTCAGATGAAGGACAAGTACAACTATGAGGGCGTAATCTAGATAGCAAGCGGATATAGAGTAAGAATTGTCATTGATTCAAATAGGAAGTAGATAGGTAACTAGTCTGACTATAAAGTTCTTTAAAGGTAAACTTATTATTAATTAAAAACAAATTATTAAAACAATCACAATAATTTAAATATTAGCTAAATTAAAAATATTTTAGCGTTATTTGCTCAAAAAAGCAAATGTTATTATTTGATATTGTTGTCTATTTTATTTATCAGATTTTCGGTATTATTCGGCAACGCAGAATGTCTAAAAATGTCGTTTGATTCAGTTCGAAGAAGCATAGAAGATAAAACATGGCAAAAATAACACTAACTTGTAAAGTTTTCTTGCTATGCATAAATGACGTTGATATGTGGTGCTACAGAAAAATATTTCGGATCCCTTGGATTTGTTGAACACTTGAGAAAATGGCTTAAAATAGTACTGGACATTTTGATAATATCAAAGATCTTGCCTCCTAGCATTAACGCGGAATAAGCTATAAAAAATTTAAAATTTGGATATGGCTGCAAACTAATCTATAAATGTACTTTATAAATACGCTTACATGAGCGAATTCAAAAGTTTTCAGTGATAGCAAATGTAGTGTTTACACTTTTTTCATCTAGTAACATACATTTTAATATACTGTTGGATTTACCTGTGTTTGTAACTCTATTAATTCGTTGCTTTTTATATCCACGTTATTTTGAATCATCTTTCTACTTTTAATTGTTGCACTTTTATAGTTAAAACACTTGCAGCGTTTATTGTATAATTGTCATTATTGAAAGAAACTTCTTTCAGCCTTTTTTTCTGCGGAAATCCAGCCAGCGATAAAATATTTTTTTATTTTATCGCTTTTTTTATTATATTATTTGATTTATAAACATCATTAATATTTCAAACATTATGTATTTACAACAATGTTTAGCTACAGTTTTTTACTTAAGCACGAAGTATAAAACAAGGTTGATCTATGAATCCTGTATTCATATCAGTCTCATTGTTTATAACTCTTTTACATTGTTATTTTACTTAATAAATTTTAAATCAGTTGAATTACAAAAAGTAAGTAGTGATTCTAATGTTCATTAATTTATGAATATGGCAATTCCATATTATTGCCATTACTAAAATAAAATAGTCCTCTGTGGCGGCAGTTTTAAAACACAATCTCATGTTTCAAAATTAATTTTAATCAAACAATGGTTATTAAAGTGGGCATTAACGGTTTTGGCCGAATTGGCAGAATAATGTTTAGAACATGTTTCCAGAATTCTGATATTGAGGTAATATGCAAAATTCTGGTAAAACGTGGAATTGTTTTGAATAATATTTTTATAACTTTATGATGACAGGTAGCCGCTATAAACGACCCTGCCATAGATGTCGAATATATTTGCTATTTAATTAAATTTGACTCAATACATGGGAATTTCAACGGAAATGTTTCTTCGTTAAATGGCGATATTCAAATTAACGGTAAACCAAAAGACATGTTTTTTTTTTTACCTGAATTAAAATTGTAATTAACATGAGTAATAAGCTTCGGATTTCGATTTAGTAACAAAAATTAGCCTTGTCCATCTTACGAGCATTCAAAACTTATAATTACGAAATATCCAACAAAATTTGGAGATCGCATAACTATTAAAAAATAAAGTGGAAAATTGTTAAATTCATGCGTTATATCTTGTAAAATACGTATTGTCAGCTTATTCACTTTTCACTTCACTTTTAAGAAATCCTAAGCAGAACTCTTAATATTACTGCAGGGTCACAAAGCCTTCTCTAACAAAGTGGGGGTTTTAACTAACTATCGATACGTTGCTATTATTTGTGATAAGTAATCCCAGAGATGTTTTATGTTTGCGAAAAAAGTTCTAAAGCTTTTACTAGTGGTAGGTTACCGTTGTCAGAGACCGTCTAGGTAGGTACCACCGCAGCTCCTATTTCAGCCGCCAAATAGTAGTGTGCGAACATTACTGTGTATCAGTTTGAAGGGCACTGTAAGCTAGTGTAATTACTGGGGCAACAAGACGTAACACCATATGTCTCAAGGCGACGAGCGCAATGTGATGCAGTTTTTACCATTTTACCCAACGCTATGTTATGGGCAAGCGTATCACTTACCACCAGGTGAAGGTCTCGCACGTTTTGTCACCTCGGAGAAAAATATAAAGTAAGTTCAATTTGGTTTATAGTTAATTAATATCGATAATGAAATCTTTTCTTCCAGGTAACACGATTAAAGTGTATCGCGCGAAACAACCGTCTGAAATACCGTGGAACGTAGCAAACGTGCAGTATGTAATCGAATCTTCGGGAATGTTTACTAATTTTGAAAAGGCTGTGGTAATTTTCTTTTTTTTATTTCTGAATATTATGGAGAATGAATCTATTCAAGATGCCTGACTGAAACTGGATACGTATTGCCAATGATCGAAGACAGGGAAGTATTATTGAGCAGAATCCTAACTTTTCGAGATTTTACTTCAATTTATTAGATTTAAACACTTTCTCATGTTCAAAGTTATTATATTAAGTACAGGCAAACTTCATTGACTTATACTTCTTGGAATCATTTCCAGATTAAACATGTTCTCAATTTGTTTACCATTGAACCAACGGTTTTTTCACAAAGCAAAATATTAATTGAAAAAGAACTTATCAATTATTTTCTATTTCTGTCTTGTAGTTGATCACATAATGTATAATTGAATAAAACAAGCCTTTATTTCAATTAAATGTGCATTTAACTTAGATATTTTAAAATACAGTAATAGCAGTAATAGTGTGCCAGGTGGTAGGTCTCTGTTGCCGGAGACCGTCTGGATGGGTACCACCGCAGCTCCTATTTCAACCGCCAAATAGTA
>DWMX01002944.1:0-10414 GCA_018246375.1 Byasa alcinous | reverse complement strand
CTGCACTACTTCCAGCCGGACACCAGCGCGACGTAAGCCCGTTGAGTGCGCGCCAGCCGCCCCCGCAGCGCCCCGCCACACCCATCCATATTACAAACGACCACACCCACCCACACACAGAACGTCATGAAAACTAGTTTTGTATTTTCAGCGAATAAAATCTTTTTTGATTCCATACAAAAGATCAGCTTCGCGTCCGGCGCGGGGGGCGTCTGTTACAAACACCGACTAATATTTCCGCATAGTTGTGTATCAATAAGTAAACACTAACTCGCAACGTCAAGTACACTTTTATTTTATTTGTATCAAATATATACTCTAGCTCTATCGCTATACGCCGCAGAAATACATTTTGTATGTAGTGTGTTCGCTGCGATGTGTATATAACCTAGTGTTAGCGATGCATTTTTGTATTACTAAGTAATTATTCTGATGCAGTGTACTGTCACCAGATGTAATCACCCGCCTCTGCGTTGTCTGTGGAACTATTTTTAATCTGTGCAACTGATTGCTTTCGCGCCATCAGAACCAAAACAATTCTTTCAATGTTTCACCATTTTTTTTTCATTGAGCGTATCGGTTTAACTCTGCGGTAATAAAAACGTTTCCGTTACTTGTGACTGTGAAAAACGTCTCCTCGTTTCCCTACTTCAATATGATCCTGCGACAGGGTATTTTTAGGTGTAAAAGTTGCCAGGTTGGAGGGTTTTTATCATTTTTTTTTAACATGAAATCATATCCGTGTCGCGGTAATGAATATACAAAAGGTTTTTTTAATAAATACGAGATTTAGATGAGGTACAAAAGATTAATAATACTTAGTACATATATTACCTACCGTAAATAATAAGACAAGCACTACAACCATTATAATATTGGAAGACGATGATAAGAGAGGTGGTAAAGGTTAGGAAAATCGACATATATTTATAAGGATCAGCCTCCAGACAGTACCACTAAGGGTGGAATTGGGTTTTAACACCAAAGGAAGGTTCTATTAATTAAAACAAACTACAACTCATAATTTATGTTCAGATTTTCTGTTATATTTCCATTGCTTTTGTAATAAATTTTATCCAAGAATCATTCTAAAGACGCTCTTTTTTAATAAAAGGCCTAGACGGAAATATTTAGGTTCAAAGCTATCAGCCGAGTTTTCTACTAGTTAGTGCAGTGCTTAAATAAATACAAGTAAGCATTTTGTATATTAGCATTAAAGATATTGTTCACTGAAATAAAATTGTACTTATGAAAAATAATGATCTATCTTAAAATGAAGTGTAAAATTCATTTTAATGGTTTCATAAATTAAAAAAAATCATGCAAGTAAAAAAAAAGTTTTTCCAAAGTAACTACACACTGCCCCGTCAGCGATTCGACGAGGTAACCGTGTTTGTGGATATTTCAACACGAGTTATGGCAACACTTAAGTTAGAAATGGTTGTCGTGTTTCCCGATTGAGCAACATCGTCAGCACTTGTTGTATTCACTGTTAGATGTGTACATTAAATATATTTTTACGTAACTTTGACGTGCCACACTGGACACAAACATACTGTTCAATGTTTTTGTATGTGAATGCGAGTGCGGTTAAATTTAGTGGTTAATTAGTGTTCTAATGCAATGTTGTTGTAAGAGTTGAAAATTTTTATTATACGTGTAAGGCTGTAACGTTATCCCCGATGCGGTTTATTACTATTATCAAATATATACTTAATTATAAGCGAATGCGGTGTGATCCATTTTACCAAAACGTCGGATTAGTTATTCAATATTGATGATTATTATAACAAACTTTAATTATTGTGACACTGATCGTGATGCAGTGTTGTAACGTATTGAATAACAGCTCGTTCCGATGGCTTCGTTTAACAAAGTTCACTGTTGCAGTGTATCGCGGCGCCGCGACGCGCCACGTTGCGTTTGTGTAAACAATGTGATTCAGCCGAGTTTATTAAGTTTCATATTTTATTAATAATAAAGGACGTTGAATAGGCTATGTAAATATTTAACAGAACACAAAATAAAATTATTAATTTACTATCACTGTGTTTTATTAACCTAACTTTAACTCTATATCACTTACCTTCTCTTCTTAAAATGAAAAAGACAAGAGAACTGTTTCAGTTGAAGATAATCTATGTTCATTCAAAATGACATCGTCATCGTAACTTATCGACATCATTAGCAGATCAGTTGAATTCCGAAATCTTCCGATTCCTAACCATTGTCGCAGGACTGTTAGGATATGTATTGTGAAACGTCATAACATGTTGAATGCATATGGGCGGTTCATGTAACAGCCAAAGACTTGTAAGTTTAACTCTATCGCATCGGACGGGACGTGTACTGTCCCAGTCTGGATTTTTTTTGTTATTGTCGATACATGTCCCAGTTACTGAAAAACATAAAAGACAGAAAATAACGATAAGTCGAGTTTCCTAACAGATTCTAAAGTGGTCACAATCTTTCAGGCAGGGGCGCAGTGACATGTCCGCTCATCTTCACCAACGTAGTGTTGCCAACAACATAAAATGCAATATATTTTATTTCACGTCACGACGTGTCAGACAGACATTTAAAAAAAAAATTGTTTTCGTATGTGTCATGTATACATGCAAATGTACTTAGTAAAAAGCGGTTATTTTAATATTACAGCCACTCCAAATTCATTTATTTGTATAGATTATGATCTCGATTACATAAGAACTATTTTTAGCTATCTATCAGAGTGTGGTTCATACAGGCAAATAAGTACTGCTTACCCTGGCTCCCTAAACCTAGTTACATAATAATTTATTCGAAATAACAGCAACATTATGAATACAGACTAGCGCTTGACTACAAACTATGCCGAACTGAAATTGGTAAGTTTATTTTTATTTACAGAGAGCTACAAAGATCCAAGGTACGGAATGCATTCCCTGCTAGAAATCTAATCACGCCCGTGTTAGCCATCACTTAGATTGTGACAGCATCGTCTTTCAACATTTTAGAGCAATGTATAAAAATTCAAACGAAGTTTCGAAGAACTTCCTCATAAATAATACAAAAATATTAAACGCAGCGAACTGTTTATGTATACAGTGATAAGATTGTAAGGTGGCGTGTTTTGCATACATGCCTAAACATGCTTCTGTCGCCGCGCCTTATCATTACTTATTCAGAACGCAAGGCTGGATGTTATACAGTCTGTTTGGATAAAAAAAGAGCTTTTTTTTTTCTATAATTTATTGAAAAATTGAAAATCAACCCAAGAAATGACAATAAGTAAAATTTAGTAAAGACATTCGTAAAATACAAATAATGTCAAACTTACTTAGGGAGCGCGCGCGCTCCGCGCTCGTCCCGCGTGTACACTTAAAAGAATCGCATTAAAAAAACCATTCTCGTTATGAAAACAGTATAATAACAATACGCCTCCAACTCTCGCTGTAACTTAACTATAAAAAAAAGTATTAAATACAAACTTGTGATGACGATATTTACAAAATGTCAAGTGCGGAATTCTAAATTAAGGCAATTATTTATTCACTAAGTCATAAGTCTAGTTTGATTGTTACACATACGTTAATATCTACTTACCCTCATTAAACAACTATCTCTATGTGAGTACAGCGCGTAAAAAATTCAAGTAAATAGAGAAACGGTAAAAGTCAAAAATAACTAATTAGCAAAATTTCATTTCAGTTGCGGACATTACTTGGGCAGAAAGTTATGTTTTGAACATTTCATTTCTTTACTTAAGTTCTCTCTATAGGTACAGTTAAAATGAGAAGTGAAACAAAACTATTACAAACAACATCTTGAACACAAACGACTCGTAAATAAATCGCTTCGTAGTGCGCGTGACGACAGGACGCGGGCACTGCGCTGCAGTCCCGCCGCTGCAGCCTGCAGCATCACGCGCGAGGTGCGGGCAGTGCACCGTTCTGTTCTGTTCTTTGTTCTACGCGCGCTTCTGTCGGGCAGCTTTCAAAAACGGCCCCATCGACGGCGAATTGGGGAATCTTTGCATATATCTCTCCAAGTGCAGATACTTGACGGTGATGAGCCTGCCCTCGTACCACCAGCCGTGCAGGCTCCTGTACACCACCCCCGCGTCGGCGGGCGCCGCGCACTTCACGTAGACGCAGCACGAGGTCCGTTCGATGTCGATGTGCAGTATGTTGCACAGGTCACCGCATTTCTCCAATATCGCGTCCTGGATGACCGCGCGCAGGTTGGGGTTGCTGTCGTTCTTGTCAAACATGTGGCGTATCTTGAGGCACGGGGTCGGTGACACTGCGAGGTTGTTCACGGAGCCCTCCTGGGTCTCGAACGCCTGGCCCTGCCACGCCGCACTTCGCTTCGGGCTCCCGTGAGGGGATATCCACCTCCACACCCGACAGTCTTCGCCGTCCACCGATTGCACTTCCATCCTCACTCTACTTTCGTTTTTCTGTATGAACTTGACAGCCGCGTCCCAAATCGACGACATTTTCATTCTGTTCTGTGGCGATATGAGAGTGTCTCGCACGTGGTCAACAGATATGTATGGCTCCCCGCTGTCTTCAGTCTCTTGTGATATGATATCTATGATCTGCTCAACCATCGAGTAGATTTCCTCGCTCTTTTTTTTCTGGGATCTAACATAATATTTATAAAATCTCTGTAGCCCAAGAATTAACATACCGATCAGAGCAACCACAACAAATGTTGAGCCAGCGGAGTACAGTGTGTTGACAAACAAACAAGATATGGGTGTGGATGGGTCAATAAGGGTGATTGCGACGCTGCCTTTGTTCCGCTGTTGCACAACACTTTCAATAGAAGTAAGGGGTGAGAACTCAACATCTTTAGTGTATAAATTTTTCAGTTGAACCATGGATAAGCCCCACCGCGCATTGTTCACAATCAACACTTGTAAGTTGTTCAAATCTGTGCGACACTGGCTAACATCAACAGTCTCAGCTCTGATGCTTGCAATATCTATTATTTCCTTCTCAGTCAGGTATGGGAGGGCACCGGGTTTACCACATTTGTATGCTGCTATTCTTGATGTTAGCTCGGGATGTATAACTTTCAAAAGATCCTTTGCATAACTAACATGCTCTCTGGGTACACAGTTTATACCGGGCCTATTGCCAGGTATGTTAAGTTGACATATTGGTATGAGACTGTTCTGGTCATCCACAACTGAAGCTATATCATTTTTCTTAACTAAGTACATAAAGAATAAGCAAAAAAAAAAAAGTGCAACCAACCCAACAAGGGTTAGGGACACAAGATTGTTTTTCAAAAACTTTTTATCATTTGCTGATTTATAATCTACAACATCAGATCTTGAAACCCCAGATATATAAGATCTACGGGGCATTACTGTACTACCATTGTTAGTGTCCCGGTCTAAAAATGCACTTGGTTTTGGAGGTTCTGCCTTCAAAGCAGATAAGCGACGAGTGAAATTACTTAAATATGGAGATTCTACCTCATCCACAGAAGGTACCGAGGGCTGGTATGTACTGGACGAAAATGTTGATGTGTAATTACTTGTAGATGGTCTATCTGCTAAAGATGATGTTAAACCAAGTCGAGACCTTATTGAGTTCAGGTTGTCCGATGATGAAATAGAAGAAGTGTAGTTAGATGGAGAAATGGATGGGCGTGAGAAAATAGACGATTTGGGCGGACTAGTGGCACCATCATTGGCAGGTAATGTACTGGAAATATAGTCACTGGACCTGGAGTTACTCCTGTACGGAGTAGAGGTCTTCTTTTCACTGTCAACATCACTATCAGAACCGGTTTCGTAATCATCATCATTTGCGTACGTGCGTTTAATATGACGTGTGGTTACAGTTTCAACCTTTTCACGAATGCGCACTGGGGATTTTTCTTCTTCAGATTCGGAGCCCTTATCGGAGTCGCGTTTGGCGGGTGAATCCTTTTTAGTTGGAAAACGTCGCGTTTTGCTGGTGACGGGCGGCAACATCGAGCCGCCGGTAGTGGCGCGTCGGTTGCGTTTCTCTTTCATATTAGACGCGTCTAAATCCGATTCCTCGCCGCTCGAGTAGCGCGCCAGTGACCGCCTGCTCTCGACTTTACTGTCCACGCTGTTGCGAGGTTTACTTTTGTTGTCCAAAACCAATTTCAGCTTTTTCACTAACAATTTCCTCGTAGAAGCAGTAATTGGCATAATAGGAAACCCATGCTCAGCTAGTTTGGTCCGGAGCTCTGCATCTGACATTGAATCTACCTGATCGGCCATTGTAGCAACTGCAACAAAATTGACACAGTTATTGCACTTTCATTCACTTTAACACTTGTTTGTACGTAAATAAATAACAATTAGCACCTCAATATCGTAGTTTGAAATAAAAATTACGTCAAGTCTTTAAAATAAGAATTCACCGGCGCGTCATCTCGCACGCGTTAAGAACGTCGTTACATTACAATCGCAGGGGTTGCCATTATTCGACATAATTCAAAATATAAACAAAATGGACATAACAAAAAAAATCCTTTTAAATTTGAGCCCCATCGTTATATTACATTCCATCAACATTAATTGTTTATTAAATGTTTCCTCTATAATATTGAATAATTTCAAAAGTCTTTAGTATAGATTTTATAACTACATTAATATTATAATTATTTTAAGAGAATAATATTCGTACATAATCATAGAAGATTACGTATGAAAATTTTAAACAACTGAAAAATAATTTGTTAGCTATTATTCTACGTTTTGAAACATGCAAAAGAAAATAAAATGGAATAAAATCAAAATTAATATATTATTTACATGATAATCGTAAATTTTTAAATACAAAATTTGATTTTCTGTTCGTTAAAAAAAGTTACTGATGACCATAATACCCATGTTACTACAATTTTTATATGTAAATTTCATTATTAGTTAATTTGTCAACATGTATTTTATATATACAGCATAGACTAGACTTAAACACATCGTATAAAAGGAAGCAGCCCTAACACAAATACACAACCATGGAAAGGAATTATTTAATATCTCCATTCCATTTACTCCTGTTAAAGATCGATAATGTTTTCTCTTTTTTTCCTGTAGCGATTTTGACACACGCATAGATAAAAAATTGAAACGGAGCATTTGAAGATGACTAGACTAGACTATAGATCGGGACTTGAAACATGGCGGACGAATTGACCACGCAGACAATTTTATAAGAATTTGTATCCTTTTATTTTATACGTCTATATATAACTCTCGCCATCATTTGCGAAGATGAAAAGGTGAGAACATGAACGATTGACCACGCAGACAATTTTTAATGGATTTGTAATCTTTTATTTTGGACGTCTACACATGACATTGCCTCACGCACAAACCGTGCTCATGCCATCAAATGGGAAGAAGAAGAAGAAGATGACTAATATGCTGCATGATGGCGCCGACAACAACTGATGTGTTTTCTTTTGCCTTTATATCTGCGAATCGTTGTGCTTATAAGCTAAAACTGAAGGGGGATGGTGAAGTGAAGTACGCTTTAGTGCAGCAAATAAGACAACACCCGGGATTAGTTTCCACCAGTTTTTGGGACGTTGTGTTCGATATATATTAATCAGTGATATTTTTTGTTAAGAGCTAGCTAGATATGCAAAAGCTATTAGTAAAAGTCACGCCGTGAACTACGGCTGAAGACTTTTTCTTTTTAATAATGCTTTAATTATTTTGTAAGGTTTTTGGAATGTACTACCCGTGCGCGATAAGTTGAGACCTGGGCCCGGTGACGTCACGTACGTCACCGGCGGTTGTACTGTAGACAAAAAAATTATCAGCTTCCACCCGCGACGTTTCTACTATTGTTTTTAAATGTTGCTAGTGTTGTATTCGGAACAACGCCGCTTTATATTTATTATATTTACGCTTTTAGAAGCGTGCTGAGTCAAAAATTTTTTTACACGAGAATTCTCTCTCGACTACGTAAAGTTTTACCCTTCATTATAACAATAACTTAATATAAAATATAGGAGTAATTCTAATAACTATTAACGTAACAGTAACAAACAAATAGGATTAAAATATTAGAAACTAAGATGTTAAAAAAATGTCGTTGCCTACAGTACAACGCGGGAGCTTGAAGGGAAGTTACAGGGGTATTGGGCGGAGGGCTGCAATCCAGACAAGTCTCAACTTATCGCGCACGAGTAGTATGCATTTATTAATTTCATTATAATTTTATGTCTGTGTCAAAATTTGCTACAGGAAAAAAGAAAGATTATTGATCTATACATGTTAGTATATATTATTAAGTTTAATATATTATATATAATAATATATAAGTAAATGGAATGGAGCTATTAAATTATACTTTCGATGTTTGTGTATTTATTTTAGGTCCGTTTCCTTTTACGTCTGTGGTGTCTATTCATTTTTATTAGGTTGCACAACATACAAAAATTTATAATTTTAACCAATATGAAAAAACGAATTGACAATCAAAGCATTTTGTTTAGACATTATTTATTTCCAAAATAACAAAATTACATGTATTCTAAAGAGCATGTATAACTTATGTACACATACAAATAATACACAACACTTTACTTTTTATTGAAAACGACTTTAAAATCCGAGTATAAGTGAAAAAAAAACTAACTTATTTGCACAGAGTGCACACTGAGCGTCTATACAATGGCAGATATGTAAATTTTATAACGTACACATTAATAACTTAAAAATAATTTGTAAAATTTTGGAAACTAATTATATAAACTTTTTGGTAAAACATAGTTAATTATTTGACCGACACCTTTATGTAAAGAATATTCCAGTAAATAAAATATTTTGATAAAAGTTGTTATAGCTCAGTTTGCAAAGCGGTCGAATGTGTGTCGTACAGGTGGTGCAGGTTCTATCCCCAAAAAAGTTGAGCTTTCGGTTCCAAAAACAACAACTTTCGTGGAGAAGAGAAGTCTACCAAACCGGACTTGACGCTCGTTGTGAATAAAGGTCCTCGGCTGTCTCTCCCTGACAGAAGTCTTCAAGTCACAGTAGAAGGAACATATATACACCTCTTTTTACATAATGCCACTTTTATACTATTTTAAATTTGTACATAAAATTAAAATTTTTTTTTATTAAAATTTGAAATATTTTAATTCTGGCCAACATTTTGAGTTCTTTATTAAATATTAATTGTTTTAGTTTAGTTTAACAAATTTAAAAGAACGGAGCAATTTAGTTGTTCAAATAAGAAATATTTCATCAATAGTAAAACATTAGAGAAAGATACATAGATAATAAAATCAAAAGTGTAAAATATTGATGACTTTAGAGCTTCAAAAACTTGTAGTAACACAATATTGATATGAATTCATCATCCTTAATATTACAATGTAATAATACCTAATTAATAGACATCTATACACATCTGAAAATAAATTATAGTATGTAGATTTAAATACTGATCCTCTGAAACGTGTTAGTTTTATATACTGCAGTACGGTCTGTTGTAGAGTTACGACAAAGTGGACAATATAAACAAACATTCCAGAAAAAGTATAACTTTAACAATTTCAGCATAGATCAATCAACATATCTTTTATGAAAATCCAGCTCAAGCGAAAAGCTAAATTATACTAGACAACAAAAATAGAAAACTTCGGAAAATATCAAAATAGTTATAAAAATGTTTAATCTTATGCAGAATATGAACATCTATCTTAAGTATAAATAATATTTACTTATTTATATAGTATTTATTTATTGGGTTTACTTTATGAAACTACTATTTCCCACATTCTGTCCTATAAATTATAATATGTAAAAAGAACAAAAGAATTTTTGATCTGTCTCACCATCTCATATTTTAATCAGCACTAGTGTAATTTCCATCAAACACATTTTGATGGTGTGATGGGATTTTCTAGGTAATCTTTTCTCTTTTTAATATTGATATTCATGATGGTAACACAAATAAGTTAATAGTAAATGATCTGTAAAGATGTTCATACATTCATTCATTCATTGATTACAATTTGACACCCCTCTTACTTTAACTTTACCGGCAACAACAGGTACTAATAAACCAGAAGATGATGGTTGCACAATAGTGCCCGGCGCTGAGTAGCCGCTGTCAAGATTGATGTTTATAACCCACAGGCATTACATTGTCCACCAGCGATGTAGTCATTACTCGTAAGTTCGCTATTTAATCTGCATGTACACAAGTTAATGACAAAAGTTGAATATTTCGACTGACAGTCCAATGTAAGCTACATAGTGAAATTTAACTTACTGCAAATAATCAGAATCAATTTGAAAACCACCTGCATTCAAGTTCATTTTATTAAAATTATATGTTTCAATGGCTAATTTTATCATTTGTGCTTCCATTGACTACTGGTGATAGGTCTCTGTTGCCGGAGACGTCTAGGTAGGTACCAC
>DWMX01002943.1:0-10414 GCA_018246375.1 Byasa alcinous | reverse complement strand
TGCGGCGACACCCTGGCGCCGACGTACGCCAGCGGGTCGCGCGGCGGCCGGGCGCGGTCGTATATAGAGCCCGGTACCATCGCCTCTCGCGCATCGAACATCGAAGTGGACATGAAGTGCGAGCCCGGGTTTTGCGCGTTTACAAGTTTTTTCGGTTTGGCGAATTGAATAGCTGACTCTTTTAGGTTGGAAAGAGGACCTTCGGTCAGCACACGGCGCTCCTTGTAAAACGCGAGTAGATGATTCCAAAGCGGTTGCTTGCTCAAAACTTTTGGATTTCCTACCACAATGAGGCCGTATTTAGCTCGAGTTAAAGCTACGTTCAAACGTCTAGGATCGCTTAAGAAACCGATGCCCTGATGCTCGTTCGAGCGAACACATGACATGATTATTATGTCTTTCTCGCGGCCCTGGAAAGCGTCGACGCTGGCGACTTCAATCTCTTGGTACAGCTTAGCGTGTAAGCTTCCTTGATACTGCATGTGTTGAACGAGGTAAGATCGCTGTCCCTCATAGGGAGTGATAATACCAATTTGTTCTGGACGGACGCCGGCTTTGAGGAAACGTGTTGTCAACTTTTCAACATTGGCAGCCTCAGTACGATTTAAGTATGATGTACCGG
This sequence comes from Byasa alcinous, assembly GCA_018246375.1. Lineage (NCBI taxonomy): Eukaryota > Metazoa > Arthropoda > Insecta > Lepidoptera > Papilionidae > Byasa > Byasa alcinous. The sequence goes on along the minus strand of DWMX01002943.1, from coordinate 9,792 downwards.
ATCCGGCGATCTCCTCTTGTCCTTGAGTCACATAGAAGAACATCGGGCGGTCCGGACGCGGCCAAGGGAAATCGATTTTATGCAAACGTCTATCTTCAGCACTCACGCCGTTTTGGAGTGAGCCCTCATAAAAAAAGTCAGATGGGAAACGTGACAGTTCTGGGTGCATACGGTACTGTACTTCGAGACGGAAAGGTCTTATTCCGAGTACAACCAAACGTTCGAAGAGACTCTGGCTGAGGCCAGCTTTCGCGGCCTTTTTACACATAACAACGGGGCCCAACTGGCAATGATCTCCGACTAAAATGAGCTGACGGGCACCGAGTACAACGGGAACCATACATTCGGGTTCCGTAGATTGCATGCCTTCGTCGATAAGGATGGATTGGAAACGCATACGTGCGACCCGCGGGTCCCCTGCGCCGACGCAGGTGGTGCAGACAACGTCAGCCGCGTCTAACAAGCGTCGTTCGGCGGCGCGACGCAGAGCCCGGTACCTCCTTTCATCTGCTGCTGATAATTCGCCAGCTTCTTCCTTCAACCTTGTCAACTTCCTCAACTCAGAATCGGCTGAGCCCAAAGCGCGAGCTTGTTCGTGTAAAGCAAGGAATGACACCGTAGACTCCATGGCTTCGCGTGACTTAGCGCATAAACGGACTACTTTTAGCCCTGTTCTATGAATTTTTTCAGTTAATTGATCAACGGCGGTGTTAGAGGGAGCACAAACTAGCACCGGCCCGCCGCTTTGCCTGACGAGCTGATAAACAATTGTAGCTGACGTAACTGTTTTACCAGTTCCCGGGGGACCTTGAATCAGAGACAGAGGGCGCTGGAGCGCGTGTTTTACAGCGTATACCTGTAAGAAATAAAAATACATTATTACATCACATAACTTTAGAGGTATTTTATGTCTGCTTATGTTCATAAGCGGAGGGATTACAATATTTTTGATTTACCTGGGAGCGATTAAGATCAGGTAAATTTGGTGCACTAAAGTGTTTCGGTAAATGCACACGGAACAACACTTCCTCAACTTCATGGCCAAGAAGGCGGCGATAAATGTATCCAGACACTGAAGAATCATCCACAGCAAACTTACGAAGAGCTAGCTGCATCCTGAAACATAACAAACTCTTCACATTAAATAACAATTATTTCCATAAACTTATCTTACATAGTATATAAAGGAAAATAAAGATTGCTTTAATTTTACTATACTATGCCACAATATTATCAAAATTAGGTTGTATTGATGTTACCTGCCTATGCTTAGCAGTGGGCATCTTGGGGCTATTAAGTTATCTCTGCATGTTATGATTTTTGAATATACATGCTTAAATAGGCATTATCTTGTTAATATTTTAAGTCTAAATAGCTTCATTTATAAGTGTAAAGGAAAAAATATTTATGGAAGGGTGTATCGCTTACCATCAGATAATCCTGCTCCTCTTGTTGCATCGTTGAATAATGTTAACACAAATAATTGTTATATGTACAATATGTATAATTACATGCAATATTAATAGTAAAATGAAGAGAAACTATATACCCACTTAATATTGAACATAACTATCAACATCTACTTTGATAGTGTAAAAACTTTATGAGTAAGTTTGTGTTCAAAGCCCTATCAGATATTTAAAAAGAAAAATATGCTTACCGATCAAATGAAGTACTCTTCCAAATGAAGTCCACAACAAAGTTAGATGTGCATTCCAGAGGTGCTCCCGCTCCACTTTTTAATTCAAGGCCAACATCATCACCATAGTTGTCTGGCACTTTGATAACGTGACCAACACCTGACCAAGTCTTGTGAAGCTCTCCCACATATCTAGAATAGTTAAGAATATTACACTTCTCCAGCAATAAATAATACGCCTGTAAATAACAATGTGGCGCTAGTTAGGATGTACACACTGCACTAAATTAATTGTCACCTTGACACATAAGAAGTTACACAATACTTCAGTAACTTCACTAACTACAAAAGACTTCAAACCATAAGAATAATTTTGAAGGCTACTGTTCTGCTTATCTGAAAAATTTTAACTGATTTAAATATAAACAATAAGTACCTCAACCGAAGTTCATCTCCATGCATCAGTTTCATGTCGCTGTCAGTTTTTGCAAGAGTAAAATAGGCAATAGTTTTTTTATTCAGCCCAACATCCCAACGAACTTCAATTCCCTCTTGGGTTTGGGATTCTTTAAGCCTCTTGTCGTAATCTGCTTCCAACTTCACAAGTGGACCAAAAATGTTTTGATATTGGTATCCATCTTCATACCTAAGACAATAGCAGGTAATTGTTTAATTTTAAAATTGCGGAATTATTTAATTTTCTGTATTAACAGCTAACTGTGCTTACCGTAATAAAACCTGGTGAGGTTCTTCATCCACACCGGGTTTCTCCAAATCTTGAAAAGTGGCATCAACGTTATCGCGCCACAGTTCTTCCAGTCGACCTATTTGCTGGGGTGTGACCTAAACAAGTATTTAATTAACATTAACATACAAATAAAAAAAATCAACAAGTGTACTTTGATACATTTCATAGAAAACTGTCACCAAGTATAAATTACATTAAGTCATATATAATATAACAGTATTAGGATCAGATGATGAAACTAATTAAAAAAATTATTTATTTTATATTACTTCATGGGTGGTAGGTCTCTATTGCCAACAATGTGCCTGTTTCTGCCACTGAATAGCAGTATGCAAATATTACTGAGTTCTGGTGTATGAGGTGATGAAAATAATGTATATCACTTACAATCGGTTGAACATTTTGCATATTTAGACATAGTGTAATAAAAAAGAAATATCAATGTTCATAACATTTATAACTCACTTGGCGGGCTCTCATCTGTTCTGTTTCTGATGGAACCTTAACTAGCCATGACAAGAATGCACGATCAGCTGAAAAGAGATTTAATCAATGTATATAAAAGCATACACATAAATAAATTTAGAATGTTATATATATCAGATGTAAAAAGAAAACTTACAAATCAATGGTTTCCATTGCTCTTGATCCCAATTCATGTCTTTTAAAGAACTTTGCGCTGCACATGGTTGGCTGAAAATAATTATTTTGTAAGGTAATAGACAAAAGAATTCTCATAAATGAGACTGATGTAAGACTGTCATTTCAATGGGAGAAAATGTTGTGTTAAAGAATAGTTCACTCACCGACAAAGTAACACTACAACAGAATCAGCTTTAGCAGGAATAAAGCCAAGCACAAAAACATTCCGTGCACCACAAGAGTAACACTCCAGCAATGTTTCACCAAGAGGTCCATCTCTATGTAACGCAGCTTCCTTGTGCTTGGCTCTCACCAAATGGTTAATAATATGTGAGCCTGATGTATTTCCCCGCCCATTACAGAACCTAGAACATATTTACGTCTGTGATGAGAAAAATCCTTAGATACTTTATGTTAAACAGTGGTTAATTGGCTTTTCCACTCATATTTAAAAGATATACCTGTCTGATTTATTTATTAGAAATGAAGGTGGATCTGTAATGTAAAACTAATTGACAATTAGCACAAATTATAAAAAGTGAACACATTTACATGGCAGATTCGTTTCCAACTACCATTAATTATATTAATATTGCCTAAGACCACAAATAAGTCATATAATAGAAAAAAAAATCATTATATTACATTGTGGGCATAAATAAAACATGCATGTTATTATTTGTTGAAATTAGCTTCGGTTATTGAGGTAAAATAAATAGGTGTTTGTTAAAAAGTTGTTTCAGTTTTACTTCAATGGAATTACTTTTGATACAAAATTTTGTAATATTAAATATTTCAATGATTTATTACCGTTTTGACTAAGAACAATTTTGGTTTAATTATTGTGATCATATATAATAAAAATTTTACTAATAAACATTTAAAGTGTGACTTTTCAATTGCATTAAATGTACATACACTTTTGTGCCATTTATAGTTGAAGGTAATTCAGAAGTGACTACAGTTATTTTATCAGTCAATATCAATTTGCTGTTATTGTAAATTAAGGTATGAAATTAATTACAAACTAAATATGTCCAAAATCATAACTTGTTAGTGTTATTCTTATAACAGAACAATATAGAGCATATTATTATGAATAGTAGACATGTTCTTACATGGATTCATAAAGTTCTGATTTTTTTTAATAATTATTAAGTTACAATTATAGTGTACTTACCACTTGTTACATATGTTACACATGACAACAGTGGCGGGATCATGAATACCGCAGTATTTGCATGCGTGTTCAGGTAGTTCCTTACTCCCATAAAGAGCTTCATCCTCTTCTTCAAATTGCAATTCCGCTATAGCGTTTGCTACGCTACTAACCTTAGAGCTTAAATCGGGTCGCCCTATTCCATTCACCTTTGTAGTAAAAAATATTTGTTTAAAATTAAAAATCATAAGCAAACGTCATTGCTTGCGAAGGTTATGGATATTACAAGAACACTGACAATTTACCTGATTAGAAGAGCTCAGCCCATGATCGTGTTGTGATGCTTGGGTTTGACTTTGTGATGGTAAAGTAAAATCAGTGAATTCAAATTCTGACCCTTGAGTATCGGCACCAATAAGATCGGCTTCCTCGGTGTCCAAAAACGTCAGAGTTTGAGAACTCGGTCCGTATGCGTCGACGCTCATATTGATAATTAATGTTAAGAAAGATGAAATGAATAAAAATGTCTCAAAAAGAAATATGATGCACAGTACAAAGAATATCCCATAACAACTACGTTAACAGTCAAACGTGTTGCAAAGGATGGTGTTGATGATCAAGAAATTTCGCCATATTAGAACTTATTTAACACATGGCTTGTTTCCGTCTACAATATTAGCAGTGATTGGTCGTTTAAAACGGAAAGAATTAAAGGCACCAATTAAATTTCAAAGATTATTTTACAACCAATAACATAAAATGATGACGAACGGCCATAGAGAACTTTTTACATTCAATATTAGAAAGACTTCAAACAACTAGGATACAGCCTATGATATAATAAATACATAAAAAAAATAACGGAGTGAACAATTTTTAATTAATACTACCTTCATTAATTTTTTTTAATAGATAATAACATAAAATCTTTAAAATAATTTAATTGAAATATTAAAAAGAGCAATTTATTTTTTCCTCATAACATTTGTAGTTGCAGTGTAATCTGCGTTAAAAGACCTTTTCAGCGTCAAAATTAAATACTTCATGTATGTCTAAATTTGCGTGCTGTTACTGTACAAAAATATTGAGAGCTAAGATAAACAGAAGTAGAGTGTCACAGTTCTCATCATTATCAGCGCATGTCGTCGTCGTTAATGACGGCCTTTTGTCTTGGGTAATCTCCAAAACGGCTACACCAATTTTTCACAAATAGCTAAAAGATATTTTTTTAAAAATTAATAATTTGGGTCCTTTTTTTATACCACTATGCATAGAGACGAGCAAGACGTTCAACTGATGGTAAGTGATACGCTTGCTCATAACAACGTGGTGCTAATTAAGATGGTATACATTGCACCACATTGCGCTCGTCGCCTTGAGACATAAGGTGTTAAGTCTCGTTACCCCAGTGATTACACTAGCTACAGCGCCCTTCAAACCGGAACACAGTAATGTTTGCACACTACTATTTGGCGGTTGACATAGGAGCTGCGGTGGAACCCATCCAGACAGTCTGCGGCAATAGAGACCTTCCACGAGTAAACCCGTCCAGTAAAACCAGATCCCGAGCAAAAAGTAAAACCCTTTTATTTACCGATAACATATTATAGAATATGTACACTACTGCTACGTTATAGAAATAGATATATGTGGTACCTAGAAGTCATTTATCTAGTCATAGTTAGTCATAAAATTATGTTAAATTAATAAAATTAGGGTAAAAATAAATAAAATCAGTATTAATATATAATAATGTATATTTCACTAATACCCTGTTTACAGCCTCTTAACAAAATATATCACAAAAAAATTAAAGAGATGGTTTTCATAATTTCACGTTTAAATTTATTATTAATTGTAAATACTTAACGTTGAGACAGTTTATAGGTAATCTGCGTATATTGCAGTTGCAATATAAACCACTGAAATGTATGATGTTATAAAACCGTTAGATACAGTGCATTTTCATCTAATTTAGACACTGGCTCAATTGGCGTTGAGCCAGAGTAACATAGATTTATATCTATGAATATAAATAGGAATATCATCAAAGAATTCTGGAGTGTTCACTTTCTTATAGACCGCGGGGAATAATTAGTATATACTATTTTCCGCAAAAAAAAAACTTTATGATTTGTAATGTAACTACTCGTCGGAATTTATACTGTTCCTTATAGTTATTTTTAAATAAATTTATGGTGTTTGATAAATATTTGTGAAGAAATCATCATCAACACATCAATCTACAGTTCAAAGAAGACCTCTAAATACATGCCTCTGAGCATAATCTTTATTTATTCTCATCCAGTTAACGAATGCGAGGATTATAATTCAATCATTTAACAATTATGGAGCTAACAATATTATAATACAGTTTTATATTTCTTTTGTTATCGTCGAACTGAATATTCCTTTCTGAGCCTCTTAATTTTATGAAATATGTTTTCTATTAATATAGTTAATCAAAATAATAAACTGTTATATGTAACAAATGGTTGAAATAGACTATTTTTTTAACTTTTTTTTTTTGTTTGTCTTGTGGTTTGTGTTTTATTACTAATTGTAAAGCTTAAAGGTGAAAATAATAATTTTCATACAAAAGGAAGTGAAGTCCTTTGTAATCGTTAATAAGGATCATTTATAAAACGCGTGTAAGAATACTTTAAAAGATTCTAAAAAAATTATTATATTACATCTTTGTCTGTTAAAATCGCTGGTAAATTTAGCTTGCATTATTTCATATCTTACCAGTGGAGTGCAAGTATTAAATTCATTGGGGTTACTAACAACAAAGCATATATCAAGTTTCGTCGTATGAGCTTCTGAAAACGTTGATTAATTGATGCAAATGTCTCGTCTTACGAGAACGATGCCCTTCTGCCAGATGTTTTATTTGTATTTTTACTTTTACTTTATTTACATACGTGGCTTGTGTAATATAATTCCTTAAATTCTTGTTTCAGGTTTACGATTTTTTGCCGGTCATAGAACAATATGTAGTTCATAGACCCGCCACACTAATAAATCCTGCGGTGTCCTTCTTCCAGCGGATCCCCTCGAAATTTACCAAGGCTTTCCACATGGTGGAACGTAAGTCCACCGTATCTTTTTTATTTTCTTTTTATTAAGACGTTATATAATTTAATGAAGACTACAAGTTTTTACCAAAGATTATATAGCAGTGTTTTCTTTCTCAATAAATATGAAATTTCATAATGTTACATGTTAAATGACATTAAGTCCAACAATAGTAAAGCACGCATTCACTTATAATACTCTGATGCCATATATATGACTACCGGATGACGTTGGTAGCTGGCCAAGTAAATCCGGAAAACCTTTCCACCATTTAAACTTCATCACACATGTAGCTTTGAGATTAAATCAGGTATTCCTGTGTTATAATAGACAAGATTTTGCAGATTTTAAAGTAATTCGTGGTAATTGATGAATAAGTAATTGTTTGTTTTCTAAATTTATTCCTAAATTTCAGTACTAATAATTTTTGTAAGTTTATGTGTAACTGATTTGCAAATGTATTATTTGGTAATGTTATGAATTTAGATGACTGTTATAATGACGATGAGAGTTAAAGTAACGCTCGTAGATGCAAATTATTCTTCATATTTTAGAGATAGATCTTCATAAAATAGCGCAATTATTATAATTTTTTTTTGAACATGAATTCGAGTATTCTGTTAGCAGTTTTTGTCAACGGATTGAATGCTGTTTTGGTTGTATTAATCCTGTAATTTGGTTCGGTTAACAGTCCAAACGTTTGCGAATGGCGTACTGATTCTAAATTAGTCAAGCCACGCAAGACGTGTCGCGAAGCTTTTGATGCTTCTTGTTTGACTAATTCTATTTTTTTTATGTGACGAAGCGTCGAAACTGGCAGGACGTCACCTAATGGTAACTGATACGCCCCGCTAAAAGATAAGTAGAATGCTCGTCATTGTTCTCGTCGCCTTGAGATACAAGATGTTTAGTCTCGTTGCCCCAGTAATGTTACTAGCTGCAACGCCATTCAAACCGGAATACAGTAATGTTTAAAAGGTCTTCGACAAAGGAGACCTATCTCTAGTAAACAACAATGTTTATTTTATCCCATAATGAGAATCATGGAAACTTTGTATGTTCGATCTATTATAGATGGTAAAAGATTAAATTTCTTGAATATGAAGCTTTAAAACCAGAAGAGTTTCAGTGATTGCAGTCGTCATTTATATTGTTCCCAACTTGATGAAATCTATGTTTATAAATACTTCAACTCTTTATATATCCATTCATGACCTATAAAACAACATGAATAGACAAACGTTTAAATCTTAAAAAGGAAGACTTGGTACATACTAAGAAAGTAACACTTAAAAAAGTGAACAGAAAAATTATGAAAAAATACTAATGTTTACAAATAACATATTTGTTTAACGCTAACGCCTGAACTTAATTTCTCATGTTAAGTGACAAGGAGGCCATGGATGGTGAAGTGTGCTCGCCCAGAATACTTCGGTTCTCATATGTTGACAGCTTGAGCTTGCAATGCTGTTATGTCGGTCTATTTGTCATATAATAGTGATAGCTAACTATGTGATGCCGAAAAACTCTTCGAGTATCACTAACCATACTCCACAACATGTGGCCGGAGAATCGAATCGGAGACCTCTTTGTTGCTGCAGTTAATATATAATATAAGGCTAATATATTTATAAACCTTACGTAAGTAATGCGTGAACATGTTGAGTACTCCAGACAATTGTTAGCAATTGGCACGTAGTGGCGCCAGTCGTGATGTCACCAACACATATTTACTATTTTTAGTGATGTTAAGTAAAATGATAATTATTTTTCAAATTCTGAATCTTGAAACAAAGCAATAATTTCTTAAACTTTTGGGCCTTACTACTTACAGCACAAAAACTATTTTAGACCGAAAATTTATATCATGTTGTGTATGAGTTCTATTTCTTTGTATTAAAATGAACTCGGTTATAGTTCTTAGTAAATTAACTTTTTTACTTCTTCATGCATGTTTCAGTAGATCAGTGATAAATGGTTATAAAGCTAATTTATTATTAGATTTTTAAGTCGATTAAAATTTTAAGCCTTTTTTCTGACAGTCCTTCTTAGTACTAGCGATTGGTCACCAAAAAATCCTTTTGGTAATTTAACATGGACTGGTTTATAGTTAACAAAGAAAACAAGAGTTGAATGTTTTTAGGGATCCATACCCGTACCCGCGGACATGGTAGGGTTCCTACGATATACAATATCATAATATAATGATAAGTAAGAACTGTAGGCTTTTGTTAGAGAACTTTGTTACATTTACATATATTGTCACTGGTTTATTGAATAGGATATTCGAGAACAATTTTTATGTGAAACTATTACATTATAATATTATAAACAGTCACAATCCACAAAAGTATATATGAAACACGGCAATTATTGCTTTAGTTGGTCTTTGTTGCCGAATACCGTCTACGAAGGTCACGAATTGTGTAGTAGAGTAGTAAGAAAACATTACTGTGTTTCGTCTAATGATGCCAAAATCTATTCAATCGTGATAGTGGGTTTGTGTTTATGATTAAAGCTTCTAAT
>DWMX01002942.1:0-10418 GCA_018246375.1 Byasa alcinous | reverse complement strand
AGTGATGTTCAGTAAACGTGTTTTAAAGTTAACAAGCTTCGTGCGATGAGCTTAGTGTATGCGTAATAAGCTTTGTTTGTAATTAGTATCTCGTGTACTACTCATCTACCAAACGTAACATGTATCAGGATGGCAAATTGATTATAAATACAATTTTAATATCAAATTTAACTTATAAACTAAGAATTACTAATTAGGATAGCCACATACAAATATGCAACTTAAGAATTGGTCGTAATGATGCGTGGGAGTTTGTAACAATAATATTTCTTAAAAATTAATTTACAAAAGAACAATGTTACAAATGTTTATTATTAGTTTCCCCGTGTGGGAGACTGGTTAAAATATTCTCACCGTTGCTCTACCCTCGGCGTGTAGTAAGTGGCAACGGAGACGAAAAAACATCAAGAAAAAAGTAGCAGCTTTTCTATGACCTTTACCAACATACGTCGTTCTCCAAGCGTGCAAGTAAGACATACATTAAGACAGTTGTACGTAATGCATATGTTCAGCAGTACACATCTATAGATTTAAGTAATAATTATCGTGATATGCTCTTACTATTATATTATTCATTTTTGAAATATTACCATTAAACGTTCATTTCCGCAAGCGGAAGCCAATGTTCTCAAATGAAATAAGTCATTCAAAAGAACTGTTCTTTGATTCTACTTTTGTTACATCGGAAATTCTTTGAATGTTGCCTTACACCTGTCAATCATTTAAATTCGCATTAAAACGGATTTGTCCGCCCACATTTCGAAATAGAAGTTACAAAGATTTATTGAGAGAAATTTAAAAAAAATATTGTATATTAATAAGATAATGCAAGAATGCAATCACTGTTGCTCATAATAAAATAGTTGAATATTGTAAATTATAAAAGACTGTACAATCTTCTCTAAAGTCCATAAACTGCAAAGTTTTGGTAATAGGAAACTGTCGATATCAAAGGCTTAAACATCAAAAAAGGTGTTGTTAAAAGATTTCTGTTGTATTACAATATTGAGTACTAAACTTCGTTAACATTATGTTGTTTGTTAATGAGGTAAGTTAACAAAATAAATAGTTGGTAATTGCGCGTTGAAAATGCGCAAAATACCGGCGACCTCCTTTGAGAGGTAACTTGAGGAGCTGCATTCATTGAATCACGCAGGCCTAAGTCTTCTGCGCTGCATAACCAATATTTTTGATTATTTAAAAACACGCGTGCCATCTGTTGTAAGGCGATGCATTGCGGGTCCCACCCGTCGCCTCCACGCTACGACCCTGTCCCCTCGCCTGCCCCACCCCCACCCCCCCTTCTCCCACTTCGACACCCATGCGGCTTTCGTTCGTTCAAACTTACGTAGGTCAGTTACCGCCCGACCGCTTGGGAGTATGGCCGTGTCAAAAGTTTTTCCACGGCCGCGCAATCAATGTTTACATTCGTCATAAAACGTAGTGTATAAAATCGATATAAACAATCACAAACTATTTCGAAGGTGAAAAAAAGTTTTTATCGATATAACAAGTGTGACAAATGAACTGTGTTACTGTGCTAAAATGATTAAGAACTTTTATGGAATGATATCGTTAAAAGTTTGGATGTGTTTGGTCGCGGCGGGCAGTGCGCGCGCACGCTCGGCGCCGCCCGCCCCCGCCGGCTGTCAGTGGGATTATTCGGACGCAAAGTTGAGTGAATCTAACTTTCTCACGTGTAACATCAGAACTATTGGCTCTGCGGACTTCTTGTTTAAAAACATCACCACGGCGCAGGCGTACAATATCAACAAGTTGAAGTTGACATGTACCGACTTACTTTTCTTCGAGAGCTCGCTGCATATGAACACCGGTAGCTTCTTGGGACAACTGAGAAAACTTGAAGACCTGCGCATGGAATACTGTAAAATACGCTACGTGCCTGCTACTGTTCTGTCTCCGCTACGTGATTTAACCAGCCTGACTTTAAGATCGTTCAACACTGATTGGCCTGCGATGACAATGGAGTTTCACGCCGAAAGTTTTCGAGGTTTAATGGAGCTTCGCTCTTTAGATTTAGGTGACAACAACATTTATATGCTTCCTTCTGAAGTATTTTGTCCACTTTTTAGTCTAGAATCTTTAAATCTAACCAATAATAGAATACAAGACATTTCTGAAATAGGTTTCTCTGATTGGGGCAAAGGGCCCATAGCACCGGGCAAGTCGTGTAATACTGGGCTCAAGATGCTTGATTTATCACAAAACAATGTTATAAGACTACCTGATAATGGTTTATCTAGCCTTAGATCTTTAGAACTCTTGAATATTCAAAACAATCTAATTAATGAGATCGGAGATAGGGCCTTTGTAGGATTGAATTCATTAAAGACTTTAAACTTATCTGGAAATAAATTAGTCGCTGTCCCTCCCGAACTATTTCAGTCTTCACGTGTTATCAAAGAAATATCATTAGGTAACAATTCCCTCTCCGTATTGGCCCCTGGTCTTTTAGAAGGACTAGATCAGTTAGAGAAACTAGATTTATCGCGTAATCGGCTTACTAATGATTGGGTGAATAGAGATACGTTTGCAGGCCTAGTTAGGCTGGTGATATTAAATTTATCTTATAACTCTCTTGCACGTTTGGATCCAAAAACTTTTCATGATTTAAATAATTTACAAATTTTAAATTTAGACAATAATATTATTGAGACAGTAAGCAATGGCGCTTTCGCTGAATTAAAAAATCTTCATCAACTTTCCATCTCCGACAACAAAATAAAAACATTAAACGAACATATTTTTTCAAACTTGTTTGTTCTCAGCCAATTGTACTTAGATAACAATGAAATTGCTACAATTCATGAAAGCTGTTTTGAAAATATAACATATTTACAAGATTTAGGTTTGAATGGTAATAATTTAAATAAAATACCGGAAGGCATCAAGAGATTAAGATTTCTGAAATCTCTTGATATTGGGAAAAATAATATAACAAAAATTTTTAATACGTCATTTGATGGTTTGGAGGAACTTTATGGATTACGTCTTGTCGACAATCATATTACCAGTATACCTAAAGACACATTCAGTACCTTGCCTTCTTTACAAGTACTTAATTTGGCTTCAAATAAAATAGAGAGCATAGAACAAGATGCATTTACAACCAATCCAACGTTAAAAGCGATTCGCCTAGATGGAAACAAATTAAGCGATATTCGCGGAGTTTTTAATAACTTAAACACTCTTGGCTGGCTCAATATATCAGATAACCGACTTATATACTTCGATTATAGTTATATGCCTCTAAGTCTTGAATGGCTGGATATCCATAGCAACAATATAACAAAATTGGATAATGAGAAAAATGTGCAACAAAATATTAGAATGCTCGACGTTAGCTACAATGCTTTGGAAAATTTAGACGAAAGGTCTCTACCGGACTCTATTGAAGTCCTTTTCTTAAATAATAACAAAATTCACACGATTCAGCCAGGTACGTTCATACAAAAAAGAAACTTAGAAAAGGTAGTCGTGACGGATAATAAATTGAGAACCGTCGAACTATCGGCGTTCACGTTGCCCCACATACCGAAACACAGATTATTGCCAAAGTTCTTTATTGGAAACAATCCATTTGTCTGTAACTGTCATATGATTTGGCTACAAAAGATTAATCTTTGGAATCATATGAGGCAATACCCGAGGTTTATGGACTTGGAGTCTGTAACATGCGAAGTTGTGAATAATAAATATGGAGGCAAATCAAACTTAATGGATGTACCTGAAACACAGTTTCTTTGTTCGTATGAAACTCATTGTTCATCTAGTTGTTTTTGTTGCGAGTTTGAGGCTTGCGACTGCAAAATGACGTGTCCAGAAGGATGTTCATGTTTTCACGATAGTAATTGGAATTCTAATGTTATTGATTGTTCTAACGTTGGATATACAGAAATTCCTGAAAAAATTCCTATGGATGCTACTGAGCTCTATCTTGACGGTAATGATTTTGGGTCTTTAAGTAGTCACTTATTTATAGGTAAGAAAAAATTGCACAAACTGTATTTAAACAATAGCAATATTATCACTATAGATAATGACACCTTAAACGGCCTTCACTCATTAAATATACTACATCTCGAAAACAACCGTTTGACCGAATTATCAGGTGGAGAATTTTCCCAAACGAAGCACTTAAGAGAGTTATACGTAAGTGATAACTTCATAGCAAGTGTAGCAAATTTGACTTTTAAGTATTTGCCATCTCTTCGAGTGATACATTTAGAAGGAAACAAGATTCTAGACTTGGATAAAAAACTAATTTATAACAGTAATTTAGAAAGCGCTGTTGTACAAGGCAATATTTTTACATGCACATGCAGCAACGTCTTGTCACTTCAAAACTGGTTTAAAAAGTTCTACGAAGATCCCGTTGATATGTTTTGTGCGGATGAGCACGGTCACATAACAAATTTGACTGTGTTCGATGTTATTGATAAATGCCGTGACTCAAGTTTAACAGATAATACTATACCTACTGAAAATCAGCCATATCAATATGATGAAGTTAGTACAATTAAATTAAATTTTGTACCACTTTTAGCAGTTGTTCTAATAAGCGTTATTCTTATTTTATTATTCGGTGCACTGGCTTTTTCATTCAGACAAAATGTTCGCCTGTGGGCGCATTCTAAATATGGAGTCCGACTGTTCAAAAGTGCGTCAATTCAGGAAAGTGAGCTTGACAGGGATAGACTATACGATGGGTATGCTGTATACAGTTTGTTAGATGATGACTTTGTCTCAAAAGTAGTAGCGCCAGAAATGGAGCATTCTGGTTACACTATGTGCTTTCATTATAGAGATTTGCAACACGCGCCTGAAAACTATCTCTCGGAACAAATAACAAACGCAGCGGAATCCTCAAAAAGAATATTAGTATTTGTTTCATTTAACTTTTTGCAAAATGAGTGGTCTAAGGAGTCATTCAAAGCGGCTGTAAAACATGTCATCACCTCTATTCACCCTTCCATTAGACGTCACAGAGTAGTGTTCATTTTAACAACAGATGTTAGCGCGCTCAATTTAGATATAGATTTTCAAAATTATCTCAAAACCTGCAATGTTCTTCTATGGGGCGAAAAGAAGTTTTGGGAAAAAATTAGATTTGTGATGCCCGATATTTCCAACTTACAATGGAATAAAGATAATTTGAACTATAATCATGGCATATGTCCAAACGCGAGGCGGCATCCGTCCAGATATACAGCCTCGCCCACTGCACCGGAACTATGGTATAAATACGACGCTATACCGGCGCAAACTCAGACTAACGTAAACGTCGGTGTTAACATCGAAGACGACACGTCAATGTTGACTAACACAACAATGACTAGTCAGGTCCAAGATGTTGATAACCCGCACCACAGTTATATTTCAATTGACACACAAAATTACGAGCAACCGTACAGTGGGCGGCCGAGGCCACCGAATTCATTGCGTAAACATCCCGGCCACAGTTCCCCGGCCATGCTCGACGACCAGGGTTACTTACAACCCCGCTCGTCTGTGCACGAGTGCTTGCCACAAACCCATTCGGCCGCACACAGATGATGATAACACGCCCCTAAACGTACGTTATCTTTTATAGATATTCCTTTATGGAACATCACATTCCAAACACATGTGTAAACTAATATGCTTTTAAGTTGGCCATGCCTTAAATAACCTGATAAAACTTGTCACGGGGTATATATTTTGGCCGAATAAGCAACTACAGTGTGTGCCGTGTCCGTAGCCCTTTACATATGAGTATTTATTAAGACTGTTGTTAAATAATGGTAATAATGTATATTAAAGCCTTAACTGTATATGATAGCAATAGGAACTTTGTATGGTAAACTTCCTAATGAAACTACTACAAATATATATAGTTGTTGTTCGTTAAGACTGATACAAAAATATGTATAGATTTACGAATTATAATTGCCAGTATCAGAAGTGAATAGATTAGTGTATTTTGATATAGCATATTAACGTCATTGTTACCAAATATTATGTGTAATGTTAATAGATATTGTAAATATGTATAATGTATAATATAACTAGTCATTTAATTAAGATAACGTCTCTGTTAAAACTTGTAAATATACATGTTATTTGTACGAGTGATAACTATCCATGAAAATGTATTCTGCCTTATTGATTGTAGTAAATAATTGTAAAAACGAAAATCATTTTCAACTTTGTGAATAGAGGTACCAATTGATGATCATTTTGTCAACTGTTAATCGTGCTATTAAATTAATTTATACGAACACATTGTTTTAATTACATACCATAATAACAATAATACCTTAGTGTATTCAAAAATAAATCAATCCGAGAGACCCATTATTAAACAAAATTGTTTGTATTAAAAACCAATAGCAATCAAAGAGTTAGTTTGAAATTTAATGAAAAGCATGCAACGGAATTGCGTTGTTAATACACAAAGGGCATATTTCATTCTCTTTCAATTTACTTTTTATTTAGCCGACAAAGCATCAGAGTAGAGAAATAAAATAGCAGTAAAGTATAACAGTTAAGTTTGTTGGTAGAAAAACGCGAGAGGTTTTGGTATCTCGGAGAAAAAAAAAGGAATGATTCCGGCTTGCCGACAATCATCGCAAGCCATAATGATGGTCCCTTTTCAGGTAGAGAACGCACCCAAGTCATATTTCAACGGACATGGGGTATTCTATGGTGGGTATAAAAGTGATTTACAATATACTATATTCGAAGCTAGTTATGGTCTGTATTAATGTGAACTATCGGACACGGTTTGAAGAGTGGTTATTGATTTTTTTTTATAATAGAACCCTAAGTGTCAGGCTGGTGGCGAGCGGCATATGGTGTGACATACTTTGAATGACCCCCGACTGGACGGTTTAATTTTTTTTTGAACTTCAATGAATACCGTAGCCCATGCATCTGACACTGTTTATTTTTCATCAAAAATAAACGCTTTCATATTGTAAGGTTACATTTATTTTCTGCTACCAATATACTATGTATTTTGTAACAAAAGTTATTATCTATAATACATTCGTTAAGCGGTAATCTAATATTTAGCTTTGAAAGTCTATTGGCTGTTGAATGACTATGATGATTAAAATATTATCAGACAAATTATGTGTAATATTTATGCTAGACCTTGCTAAAATTTTAGTTGCAAATAAAAATACCATATTTCCGATATGTTTGAAACGAAGTAGGTCATGTTTGATAATGTTTTAGTAGCAATTAGTTTTTTTTTTTCAAATAACATCTGAACACGTATAGAAATATACTGTTGTGTTAAAATGTTGTATATACTTAATATATCTATATTAAGTTATACAACTTCATGATCAAGAATTGCAAGAAAAAAAAATACACAATTGCGATTTTTTGCAAGTACAAAATGAAGTTTATACGCGGTCTCAATCACGAATATTTCTAATCTTAGATAATGCTTAGCTAGTTCCCATCATTCTTCTTTATAGTAGAATTTTCACAGCGAATGAAGTAACTTCCTTTCAATTCAATTTTATAGTTCTTTAAAACATCATTCTCTTTAAATAAGTAAATACGAATTCCTAGAGTTTTATGTCCAGATAATTCGCAACGAATTAAAGATATATAAAACTACGTCCCTACTCAAAGTTTATCTTTAATACATCCCTTATCTGTTTCTGGTTGGATTTATCAATATCTTGAGATATCAGGCCTATCTCAGGATTTCACGGGTAAACGCACCGATGGCTCCGTCTATCATTTCCAATGTGTCTCCACAACCAGATAAGAAATTGACCGGAGATTCGAAATCCTTTCTGGTACTATTGTTGTCTAATAGCTTATTACTATTTCGTTTAGTGGAACCGAATTCGATATTTTATTTCCATTTAAACCTTAGTTTCGCGTTTAATGTTTATTATATTTACTAACATTTTCGTAACATAATGACAATAATGTTCCCACAGCTGGAAATCGAGACCTGTTACAAGGAAAGTCAAGGTTATTTATTATTCTTGAAACACGTCGATTTCCTTACGATGTTTTTCTTAACTGCTTGAGCTCGGTGAATATTGAACTCACGACCGTACTGCAAAGAGGATCCCTTTATGAGTTCCCAAGGTTGATCCTGGAGGGCAAAATTCCCGGAAAACGTGCTCGTGGTAGACCACGTAAGAAATGGTTCGACGATATAAAAGAATGGACTGGGCTTAAACACCACCAATGAAAAAGAATAGCCCAAGATCGGAAAATTTTCTCAATCTGACCGCCAAACTTCAGTTTGAAGAAGGCACCTTATGATGATGATGACCGTACTGCGTATGATTTTAATTAAAAACTGAGCTATCACCGCTTGAACAAGGAAGTTAAATAAATATAATATGAAGGATTAATTTATTAACAGCACTGGATCGCAATAGAACTGACGGTGATACTCTTGTTTAAAAAACACTTGAACATGTTCTTAATAAATAAAATTAATTATGTATTTACTTATTCATTATAATACGTCCTAATTATTAAGTGACCCTTTGTCCAACAAATGTTGACTTAAACTTCTAGAACATAACTGTAACACGATGTGCAAGGAACCTCAATTTCAAACAATTTTTATTTGATGGTAAGTGATACGCTTGCCCATCTCAACTTGGTGCTAGTTAAGATGGTATACACTGCAACACACTGCGCTCGTCGCCTTGAGACATAAGGTGTTAAGTCTTGTTAGACCAGTAATTTCAAAATCTTACAGCGCTCTGCAAACCGGAACACAGTAAAGTTTGCACACTACTGTATGCCGGCTGAAGTAAGAGCTGCGGTGTTATCTAGACAGTCTCCAAGCAACGGAGACCTATCATCAGTAAACTTCACAACATATGATCCCGGTATTGAACCCGGGATTTCCGTGTTACATGACTAGCAGATAACCACGGAGCCAGTCAAATCTGGCAGTTAGTTAAACAATAATAAAAGTTTAACTATTACAGAGCTGCGTTGAATCAGATAGTGCATTCGTGGCGTTTGATCGACGTCTTAAATCCAAGGTCCCATCCGTTTTTCCGTTTTCAATCGTAACCGACCGGGCTTGGTCAACTCAAGCCACCCGCTGTTCGAACATGACGCTTCACACTTCAAGTTGTTCAAGCCGGCGCAAAAGGTCACGTCCCCTCACTCAGACCTCGAGCGGAATAGGTTCGTGACAAGAGAGATACTCATCGTGATTTTCTGCCCAATTCCAATGCATTGCCCCGCTGTAAGGACGAGCAATGGGAGCATGAGAACGCCGCCTAAGTTATAACTAAGTGAATTATTGTAAGTCAAATATGGAGAACTGTTCGTCAAGCGATGATTGAGGTTACGTCCCGGGGGCTTTGTTTGCCTATTATAATTTTATCGCATGATGGACGTTAAACGTTAATGGAATCCCAACTCTATACAAAAACAAATACGCTATTTATAGCGCCTATATAAAATAAACGTATATCTATATATCAATAACCTATTAAACAGAAAATCGAATTATTGATTTAACAACATTTATTCTTTTTCTAATAATGAATATTTTATATATCAAAAGGGTCTAATAAGCTACTTTAAGCATTACTTATAGCTTTGGGCATATAAATTTAATATCAATTACCTAGATTTTTTATGTGAGAAAATGATTTATGTATTGCATAATAAGACCTGAAAATTTATAAAGTATTTGATATCGAAAAAAAAAATTAAGCAAACGTTTCTGTAGATAAATTATTCATTCGTTGTTTTTCATGATAAATCATTAGAGTTAATGCTTGCTTACAAATTGAAAACATGATTGTACTTAACTAAACTCACATGGTACACATATGGAGATAATATATTAAAGTGGAGTACTAACGGTAATTAATTATGTTTGAATGACTCACATTCACATAATATGTTTCCACTTTTTTATCGAAACTACATACAAAGATTCTATTCTATGTAACAACAAAGAGCCGTTTGATTTGTATGTGTATTAATTACTGAGAAGTGATAAGCTAATTATAATGTATTCATTAGTATTAATCATTGAGTTTATAATGCGATAATTTCTTATTACAAGTAATTTTAGTTAATATACGTTGCGTTCCCAAAACAATTACTTAGTAAGAATATAATTTTTCGTCAATAGAAATAGTGTCTATTAGTATAAGTTATTACTAAATTACTTTAATTATATATAATTACAGTAACCATAGGATTAAAAACGAGAATTGAATAATAATGTTATAATGATGTTTAATAAGTAACGTAAATTAAACTTTTCGTGTATCGACCTAAGTTGCACAGCAGATCGAAATGAGTATGTCTTCCTTTATGTCTCCATTAACATAAGAAACAGAACCGTCATGGTACATGTGGTAACCGGATATCCGTTTATTGCTACAACGACGTGG
>DWMX01002941.1:0-10423 GCA_018246375.1 Byasa alcinous | reverse complement strand
CGTTGTCATGGGCAAGCGTATCACTTACCATCAGGTGAACGTCTTGCTCGTCTCGTCGCATAATAGCATAAAAAAAAACAAAGTTAACTTCTTCAGCAAAACAAGACGGAAATGATACAAGGCTTATTAATGAAATCATTACTCTTAGATTACATCATTTTGATTATACTAACAATTGGTATACTGGTATATTTAACCAAAATGTCGGACAACCGTCTTATAAGCGTCAGCATGCATTTTTACACAGTAGCAGCAACTATCACAGGTTAGTTTGTAAGGTTGTAACAAGGCGTCTCGTAGGGGCCTGAGTTCGATACCTACGTAGCTTGAATTTCTGATGAAGGAAACCGTCATGTACCTACCCATATTTGGCCAGCGTAGTGGATATTGACCTTGACTCTCTCCTCAATTTATATGTAATATATCTCTAAAAGGCCTCAGAAGTGGAAACATTAAAAGGACTGTTAGTTCAGTTGTAAAGCAATTAATAGTGTATGCTTTCATCACTTCAATTTTAAAGCATGAGATGTATGTTACACACAGTTCCGAGAGTTTGTTTTACCTATTGCAATAGTTATTTACATTTTGTGATACACGAGGTTGGCAAGAACACTGCCAAGAACTAAAATAAACTTCGCAAAACTTTTTATGAGTTGTACGATTGAGCACAAGCCAAATGATACGACTGTTTGTTTACATTACACACTAACTTCTCCAACATTAAATATCGAAGAACCGCTTAAATGTCAATGTAGTGTAATATTGGTGTTTAAAACCGTTTTGATTTGTACGTACCTTTCATTTATGTCCAATGACCCCAATACACTATACGATATGACTAAAGAGGGTTTCAAACAATACATCACGCCGGTCCATTAGATAGTACAGGACGACAGCAATGGCTGACGGAAACGGTCCGTCAGCTGCGCGCCACTTCCGGCCAAAAGCGTGCCTCTATATGATAAATGACTAATTTAGTTTTATAAACCAAGCAACGTTGTAATATCGTGCTTTGAATATAAGCAAATAAAACCCTACCTACCAAATATCTTATGTATCGAAATTTATATTCAATACGTTATGTGATATATAATACTAATGAATTATTAATAATAATAACAGTATTAAAAGGATGATATAATTCGTAATCAAAGAAGAGATTATTAACTATAAATTTTTGTCATCTCAAACATCGGCTTAAGAAACTGTTTATCAGTATTTTTTGTACCATAGGCCTAATATTTTAGAATAAAGCATAATAATAAATATAAAAAACAACTGTAAATATAGTTTAAAGTTTTCAAATTATAAAAAATAACTGGTCTTTGTAAAGGCTACAATAAAGACTCGATTATTCTTTGCTTACTTAGTCTTTCAAGAAAATACATTTTTGTTGGAAATTAACGCACAAGTTATGCATAGACATAGCTTCTATCTCATCGATGAATATCTCCAAATATACGACGATGAGATACATTAGTACAAGTACACAGATAATGATACTTTCTTAAAAACAAGAACTGATATGTCTTAATCTCAAACTTATACTTTTATATCTTGAACTAAGATAATCTCACAAATTTTGAAAAACGTCAAAACTCTGAATTCGCGATTGAAGATCTTGCATCAATAATATTAATACTTCGTTTAAAATGTTCATCTTGAACCAAAACCAAATTGCTTTTCTGGAAACATTTGTTTGGATATAAAATATACTAAAACTTTTATATCTCTAACCAACACATTCTCGAATTTCATTACATCAAAATTCCAAAAGTTCTTCACTGAAATAATATTATTAATACTTGGTTTAAGACTTTTCTGTGTACATAACTAATGTGTTTTGATTTAGAAAAGTCTATGAAATGAATACTAGAAAATATTAACCTTTATATATAATTAACAAAAATTCTTTTAATTAACCCATGTCATCATAACATTTAAATTTATTGTGAACTAAAACTATTTCTTCTAGACCCATAATGTTATAAAATCCTAGTCAGACTCTTCGAAAGAGAGGGTAAGGGGTAACTTAAGATGCAACGTGGACTTTAAATTGTATTTTATGTCATCCAGCATCAGTCCAGTGTGGTCTAGATTTAGTTGCTATTCTCTAGTAATAACAACGTACATAACTGAGTTCAAATGTATGCGATTAGAAACACCTTTTGCTATTTTGAAAAAATCGTACTGTATTTCTTTTAAATAAATAGATAACTTATTTTTTTAAACTTACTTGTTAGTTATTAATAACATGAATCGCTAATAATAAATTTAAATGTATTTCTTACAAAGTTGTAACGTTTAATATTTTTTTATAATAAAAATAATTCTGATCTTGACATATGGAATCTAACACTTAGAAACATTCTGCTGAATAATACCTTATTAATCTCCTAGATTTTAAAAAAAAATACTTTATTTTTTTTTTAAAGATCTGGTAAATATTTATCAATTTAACTATTATTCTCTTCTTTACATTTTATCCTTACCTTACATTTTATTTCGTTTATTATCGGAGTCAACTTAGACTTTATATCAACTGAAAATTTCATGAAATCATTGACATGAGTGTTGTAGTTTTATACTTTATATTATACTTACGTTTTTAAAAAAATCGATTATTAACTGTACGTCAACAAACCTTGGGAGTGTTAGGTAGGTAGCTGCGCGTGGGGGCAACCTTACTGTGTCAAGGATATCGGGAGATACCCGAAATAGCTCCTGCTAACAGTTCATTTGCAATTGTAAATTACACCAATGAACATTATATACAAATATCATTTGAAATTATTTCACAGATATTACACGTAAAGGATTAATAATAAACCGTGAATTATAAGTAAATTAGTAACGTTCAATTAACTAAAACGTTTTTTGCATGTAAAAAACACAAAAAAATTAACTACAGTTTTATACATTATCATTCAATTAAAACAGAAAACCGATATAATTCGCTCAGTCACCATTAAGCAACAAAATAACATACGTTTAGTTACTAATATTGAATTATTTCAATGGAAAGTGATGAACATATATGAAAACTAACTAAGCATGTTAGTTGAAGTCTCTGGTTCGATTTCAGAGTTAATTAATGTAGTATGGATGGTGATTGGGTCTTTTGGGACCCACCTGGGTGATACCAACCATCTTTAGAAAATCTACTACCATTAGCTGTGTTCCTGCTGTTAATATACAGGAGCCAGAGTATTCTAGACGAACACGTTTCGTTCACGACCTCATTGTGATATAGCATCACATGAAATTGAGGTCAAGTTTTAGCAGATTGTCCAAAAAAAATGTCGGTTGTCATTGAAGTTACATCATAACTATGCAAAACGAAACAAAACACTTAATTCAGAACACGCTCCATTAAACAGTTACGGTCTACTCCCACTGCAATTAACTATTTAAATTCTTACGTATATATAGTAACATTGTCCTGTAGTCTGTAGCGTGTAATCCGATGTAGCTGTTGACTAACATCTGCACACAATGTGCTCTGCGCTTTCGCACGACTCGTTTCGCACACTTTCAGTTTCTTATAAACTCTTTATATATTTTTTTCACAGTTACGCGTGAACCGGTTAAATAACTTAACGATTCAATTATGTTATCGTGAGATATCGATAACACGCCTCCGGATATAACCTGTTAATGTTTTTAAAAACCTCGATTACACAAACGTTAAATATAACAGCAACGAATGGACAATAGTTTTATTTTTTAAGTTTCGTCAGCTTCTCAATTGATTCTTTGAAAAATATTGAAATATCTCATGCTTTATTCTTATGTAGACCTTTAGCTCTAATCCTATATAAATTATGAATTTCTTTATGTAATGCTTATGATCTCCATACAAAAACTTGCTTGGTGTAAGGTTGAAGCAATTTAAATTAATATTAGCGAACACACCGGATGCTGCTCACTAGATATTCTTGATCAAACAAAAAGAGATAACCATCTTCTCTGGCGGCTGGATGATTAAGTATACAGCGGTTCCTGCTTCCTATGTATCATGCTAATGATTTTCCGCAAACTGACAGTTGATTCTAAATATTTACTTTACGTTATTAGTTGTATTGAAAATAATTTCTTTATGTATTTGCTAAAAATTACCGTAGTATTATTTTTGTTTTCATAAATCAAATTAAAAATGTTCAAAAATTAAAGGAGAGAAGTAGAAGACGCTTTATGCTCAGAAACAAAACGAAACAAACAGAGAATGTATTAAAATTATCTATATTCTCTTTTTAACCTAAATTTACTTAAAAAACACTTCAGTTTGTCAACTACTTTTACCCACAGAGATGTTTTCCAACTTTTTATCTCTATACAACTTAAATCTGTAGCTTCTTGAAATTTTACTATTATATCGCCAAAGTATTTTGATATTATGATATTTTGATACCTTAGACTATTGATACACTCATATGCTACATATTTTTTTTTTCATAGTTCTTATTCATCTTTACACTAATCTCATCTAAGTAGCTAATGTTTCACTACATCTACGCGTCATTTCCTACACTATGCTAAAGATAACAAAAAGTGCCGCCCAACATTATATCGAAGTACATACAGCAACACCAACACATACCTGTGTACGAAGTTAATGGATTTCCGCAAACCAACGCCTGATTCTATTAACTTTGTTTACTACTCGGAAATCCTTGTACTTACTATAAAGAAAAGGGTTCTGAAGTGGATTAATTTAAAAAAATAATCTTGTTATTACTTTGTAACACAAAGTATTTCGATCGAACATACAACATTGGACTCGCTAATATTAAGAGGTTATCCATTGATCCCTACAATCCTATATAGATCTAGTATTTATATTCAATACATTGATTCGTGCTTTAATAAAATGTACAAACTTGAGAGCCTATTATGATCTTCATTTCAAAACTTTCGTGATGTTCATTCAAAGGGGAACGATCGTTAGTATATCACCATTGTCACCACCACTATCCTAATAACACAATATTCATCATACTTAAAGTAATAAGTATATGTATTCAAGTATATGTACAGAAATGTTGTAAAGATTCCACAAGCTTAGTAAAGATTGTAGAATGAAACATTGCGGAGTCGTTTGAAATGCTTTATGAGAATGGAAATATACATTCTCTTCAAGTGCGCAATAGAATGGGTAGTTTGCATAAATTTTGTCTCTTACATAATATATACACCATTACATTGTAACTGAACCAGTTTGAAAGATTGAAAATGTTTTAAAAATTTCGATGATATAACATTCGAATTATCATCGTCAGCCGATTGACGTCCAATGTTCAGCTTACCCCAAATCCTCACATCTAGCTGATCGTATATCATCTTGGCGGACCTTCCAGCTTCATAACACTTGTCACATGGTTTTTCTTCAGAAGAATATATAAACCTTTAATTACATATGGATAAATGAATTTATATTTACATAAACACCAAAAATAATAATAAATAATCTTCATTTCATCTACTAAACCAAACCCTTAAGTGAATGTATAGTAGTGCTTAAGAATTGTTAACTTGACTGCCGTTAAATTAAGTCATTAATTTCGTCTTAAGACGTGTGTCATAGTTGCATTATAAATTGGCTCTTTATTTAACTTGTTAATTTATTACTAACAATATTCACATGACGGAAGAACAATATCGCTTAAAGTTACGTAAAGTTGAGTTGAGAAATTATCTTTAAACCTATTACCGCGGTTAATACATGAAATAATAGAAATGGGTATACAATAATTGTATTATATATGAATTATTTGTATTGTCGGCCTTGTATACAGGTCGGGGCCTGTAATGCAGGACGCTAATCTTCTTAAACGTTCTTAGTCTGCTTCAATTGGATTAAAGTATTTCAATAGTACGTTAATTAGAAGTGTAAGGCAATGTCGACGTTTGTTACAGTCTCCGTATAAGATTTCTTAAGCTATAGATGTAATATTATAAATAATTGTGATTTGTATTTATTTTAGTATAGGTAGCAGGTTCAGCAGATAAATATGAAGTGTCGTTGTAACCAGATAGATTGAGATAGAGTGGTCTGACTTTATCATTTGTTATGTTTGTATCGTTTTATCATCTCATACGTTTTCCTATTATAACAAGTAAATAATTTTATGGCAATACATTTTTATCAAACTACTTCAGTTGTGTATAAAGATTTCCTTATAAAGATATCGATGAATATTTTTAATAAAATTTTGTCCATTGTCATCGTTACATTGTTTATAAGACTATACAACTTTCGTATGGATGACATCTGGTCCCGTATTGATCGAAGACTGCTCCCCCATCCACTGATTCCATTATTCATGACTAAAGAGGGGGATTACAATATGGAAATCTACATCGCGTGTTAAATTCCCATAGAAAACGTATAAAACGCGATGGCATAAATAAAAACAACGTAAAACCTTCAAACTCTTATTCGTAGATTTTTTTTTTAGTTGCGTTGTCATGAAAATGTTTCCGGGATTTTCTTGAAAAAAAAAAAATTAACTGTCAATACAAAAAAAAATATTTTTAACTTTTTAACTTCTTTACAATAAATCCTTTGTTATATGCTATTTATGAATTAAATTATAGTATAAGGAAGTAATTTCAAACAAGTTGAGAAGATTATCTTTTTTTTGTATGGAAGGTTTTTTTTTCATCTGCAATAATGTAACTATTTACCATAAGCAATGAAAGACAGCCTATCACTTACTTTCTATAGAAAGTCAAAGATCCTTATACAGAGCGATATATAGAAAGGGAAAGATTTTTACGTACATTCAAAAATTGCTATAAATACATTCTATTTATTGATATTATCACAATCGGATAATTATTAGAAAACGATAAAAATTTTTTTTGACTTCCCGCTCCCCCGGGAACATTAGAAATTAATATTTGTTTAAAATATTCTTGTGTGATATCTAAAAAATGTGTTTAAAATATAGCAACAAAATCACAAATACATAGAAAGTAAAGAAAATTTATATTTATTA
Source organism: Byasa alcinous (assembly GCA_018246375.1). Taxonomy (NCBI): domain Eukaryota; kingdom Metazoa; phylum Arthropoda; class Insecta; order Lepidoptera; family Papilionidae; genus Byasa; species Byasa alcinous. Next base: position 3,422 of record DWMX01002941.1, on the reverse strand, counting down.
TCTTAATACACACGACTTAAGCGGTGAAAACTATTTTCGGTTTAAACAGATCTCATTAAGTAGCCAGTAGCGATAAAGTTGAATGGCATGTGCTCACACGGGCCATATGGGCTCAATCAACAACAATTCATTGGGAAAGCAACAACAGGAGTATTTCTTGATAGATCTGGTTTGTTTGTGCGTACAGCGTGGCAAAACCATGAACCATTTGAATAGGTTTTCGTCAAGATTTAATTACGCATTGCACAATTGTCGGCCATTCGTCGATAAAGACCGCCGCGCTGAGGTATTCAATACGAGCTTACATTTCACACGGTCCCCTGAACAAAGACTCCAATTTCGATGGCGGATTAAATAACACAATTTCTTATCTCTGATATTTCTTATTTACTTGCCTATAAGCTACCTCGATGAAATTTTCACTTCCATTCAACAGCTAAATTATCAATCACCGAACGTTGTCTAAACAGCAATTTTTTGGCTTTCCAATTCAATCTAAACTGTTACGCGTATCCAATTAAATTTATTTTACTTAATACGTTTAATTTATTTTTGTTGCAAAAGCATTAATTACTTTTAATGACATTTCATTGTTATTATAATCCCTTTACTTGCTAATCTATTTACATATGTATGTCGGAAACACAATACATCTGGTATGTCCGAACTAGCATGGCGACCTTTCACCCCTGTTAGTGTGAGATGTGTCCAGACTGAGGGGAGTTGAGAGGGGTTATTGCCTCGTGAATATCTATCAGGGGACCATGCATGTTCAGGGAGCGAATAAAGTTTATTTGAATGGTTGTGGCGTTGGCAGCTTGATAATCATTCGGTGCGGCGGGTGGGGCGCGAGCCGGCGGGCGTCCGTAGCCCCGCTCAGTACTGCCACCGACCGGCTACAATCGCCACGTATCCGAACACTACGACCGCTTCAATACCGCAACGAAAGCTACATAGATACATCGACTAGATTATGCGAAGCTATTCGAGTGGTGAATGAACACGGACAACATTATTCATCGCAAAAACGATGCCAGAGCGGCCGTTCAAAGTTTTAAATAAAGTACGCCGGAGTCTTTTCCTGCTAGATATAATTCTCATACTTGTGTATGATGGTAATTAGAGGCGGTCTCGTGTAATTATTGTGATGCAAATTCAAGAGCAAGTACTCGATGAGCGTTTCCGTGAAATCGTTTTAGAAGAAAATGTGACTTTAGTGATCACTTTCACGTGAATCCGATACGTGTTTTGAAATTGAAACAGTGCTCAATAGTGATACCGCGACGGTTTTTTTTTACATATTCATTAAGTTGATCCAGTGTGCCATTGAAAGACTGAGCTTTATCTTGATCGATCTAATTTTAGCTAAACAAAATTTTAATTAGATATTGATTAGTTAAGCTTACTTTAAGTTATATAAGTGCAATAGCGAAATAAATCCAAAGGGCGAATAGTTTTCCACCGCACCTGTTTTTCGTTTAGTTTGAATGTTTAAATCGGGCTTTTTCAACCGTTCGAAAGGGACAATGGGGGAATCTATAGAGGTAGAAGACAGTTTGGACTTGGAGTACGATATGTGGGATGGTCAGTTCGACTTTGTTGGTCCACAAGGACCACCTCCCGTGCCGCGAAATCGTATAACCTCCGACTTAAGCATAACAGAGGACCTCTTCACCGGCACTCCTCTCACCCCTCACCTCACGAATGGGGTCAACGGAGGAAAGAAGACCGCTGCTCATCAGTGGTGCGACAACTTATCCGATCAAGTGAGCAATCTTATTTCGTTAATAATATATTAACTACAACATGAGTACATTTTGTAACTATGTTACATTACAGTTTCTATTTTTATTACAGCCTGTCCTTGTTTGTGCAAAATGCACGTCACACCTCACAATCCAATGACGTTATTTGATTGTCCGATGTCTCACATACAAATGTAATAGTCATCCTTATACGTCTCGAAGGGACGGATAATTACCTACATTTACTTCTGTTAGTACTTATCATTCTAACGACATTTAAATATTTACTATTACACTAATTAACCATCCAGCATCGAACACAGTCTTTTGATAATGGCGATAGCTGTTTATGTAGTCCAAAACATATATAATTACTCAGTCTAAGTAAAATTCGTACTTAGGTAACTACATATAACATGTGCCCGTGCCAAAACAGTTTCCGCTTATTCGGTTTGTGTTTATAGCGAATCATGCCAATCGGTTGTGGATCTGTAACAAAAACTACGTAGTAACATCAGTAAGCAGCCGGTCGACGTCTGCGGAACTTCGCTGAAAACAAAAGTTTTTTATTGCCTCGAACGAATGAAGCGCAACCGGACGGCGCTCCCTGCCACCGCCACCGCCACAACCACCGCCATCACCGCGCTGTCACGCAATCATATAAACATGAACCTTTTGATACAATAGGTTAACCCCGGTGAAATTACTTCCGGAAAACGACGACAATAAATCCAATCGCCTCCGTGGCTCACGAAATAACCACTTGCCTTGTAAAACGCAGGTCGTCGGTTAAACTGTATGGTGTGAGGGTTTCTCATCCCACCTATCTAACTACCATATAAATATAACGCTATAACATTCCGGCGTATAATCCAAAAGTATTCTGTGTACACTTCGCTATCTTTGGCCTTATTATCATATATCATAGAGGTCAAGTTTTAGCCGACCTAATCTAATCGACGAAGAAAACTGGCGAGTTTAAGTATTCTCGTGGTGGAGGATTACATGATCAGAACAATAAGACATTTAATACTTTCATGTCATCTTCTGATATATTAAAATATTTCTCGCTATTCTAATAGTTTCGTAACTAATAGTGTCCTTGAAATGATAACGAAAATCTTAGTGCTTGGCTAAAAAAATAAATGCTACAATACACCTATCCATATTCTAGAGGAAAGTAAAATTGCTTGTTCATGTTACTTGTTATAAAACTACACATAATCTTGGTATTGTATCAATTAACTTTTGTTATTTCAACTAACAAATAGGTTAAATGTATGTATCATTACCATTGTTATAGAAAACAACGTAACTTCGTGAAATATTTAAATGGCTTGTATTAATCGGTATTTAAATTGTAAAAACTTTGTGCCGCTAAATTTTATACAACTGATTAGAACAGTAAAGAAGATAGTCTTTATTTTGCATATATTAAAAACAATATGAATCATACTTAAAAATTTACTTCCTTGTTAACAATCGATGTGTACTTTCGTATCAATGACAACGTATATAAATGAATATTCTTCAATGTAATTGAAGTGTTTGATAAAAATCGCCTATAACTTTATTGTTTTGTACTATTGGAAACAAAAGGAACAAATACTGACAACAATAAATTCATTTCCTTTAATCGGTCTGTTTCAAAGTCTTTTTGTGAAGAATCTGTGCCAC
>DWMX01002940.1:0-10425 GCA_018246375.1 Byasa alcinous | reverse complement strand
CTAAAAAATTATTATAGTAAATATAACTAATGTACTTTAATTATAACTTTGGCCACTCTTCTGGAACCCACTAATATCTAAATATTAGTTATTAGATGAATATATATAGTGCTGAACCCCACACACCGTCCTTAACCAGAGTGACGGTTCTGTTCAGTAGATTTTTTTTGCCCCGGCTATAAAATAGGCAGGAACAAAGAACATTCCAATTTTTTTGACTGAACGAAATCTGTCGGGTCAGCTAGTTTTTAATATAATGAGAAATCTTATATTAAATTTTCAGAAAATAGGTATATGAAATACCATTAATAATATTTTAATGTTAAAATAGAAAAGTGAAATACCAAAAAAATTATAATGTGCTTCCAATATAATTCAACTCGTTCACGTTTGTAATCGAAGAACGTGTTTTATCAAAATAATACAACACGAACGTAACATGAAATATTGTAACTAACCGTGATCCTTTATTTTATTAAACCGGGAGTTTTCGCTGTGTAAATACTGATACTAAAATTTATTACTTTAGCGACATTAGAAAACTTGTTTGTTTTTGATTTTACATACAAAGAGGATAAACGGTTAAATGAGAATTCAGTGTTTCGTACCGTACGCTTCTTTATTGGAGGTCGCGTTTGTCTCGATATACTGATGGGTCAACCAACTGCCTCTACTGCTCTGTCTTCGGTATGTCTCAAAGCAGTTGGAATATTGGAGCCTTCTATCACTCTGTGATCGAGATAGAAGAAAATACACATACGCATATTTTATCAAGGAAAGCGAGTACAATGTGAATTAAGCTAGACTACGACAACAAATATTTTTTACAGTAACACAAAAACCTTTAAGCTTTATTTATTTTTTTTAATTTAACTTTAACATCCTAATCACTCTGTACAATAAATAGCTTTTCAAAAGTTCTGTTCCTCAATCTACTTATTATAAAAAAAATTATCTCTTGTTTAAAACTTTAAAATATAATAAAAATATTAATGCGTGCATATTGGAGGACACATTATGAAGTAATAAAGTTTTTTTTTTAAATAAATACTTGTCATTTTGAATATCAATATATACATGTTTTATATCATAGTCGTAATAGTTTTGATATTTATAAAAGTTACTAAGTTTCCATATTCAACTTTTTCTTTAATGTATATTATAAGTTTTAAAATTTGTATTAAATATTCAAGAACAGAACCGCAGATACATTTTTTACTTTCAGCTTTGGAAAAAGTAGTATAAGTTGGAGAACATTCGAAATCTTACTTTTTACAAAGCAACGGAAATCCGTGCTTCCCTTTGCGCGACACTTTGTATAATATTGTTTGCTAACAACTTAATGCTTCTCATATTTTTTCCAAGATTACATTTGTGCAGGACTTTCTAATTTTACTCTTAGTTAATTCGCCATAATTGAGTATTAGTTAATGAGTGTAACAATTATTCCAAAAAAAGTATTATACAAAGTCCATGATATCATAAAATAACAATAAGTATCTTAGGTTTCCACGTTACGAGAGAAAGAACCCAAAAAGAATATTGGGCAGTCTTAAAAATTACCAGGGTTAAATGAAATCACGATCAATGGATCTATTAAATATTACGAAATATACAATTTTTAATATTATTTACTTTCAAAATTCAAGGCTGTTTTACATGATATACGATAAATTTTAAAACCTTAACAATTATTTTATGTAAAGGCAATTTAAACAACAACAATCACGTGTGTTATTAAACAATTCTTGTATTGTATTATTTCATAAAACTTTATTTGCAAATTATTCTATTTTACAGCTCCAATTTTGCGCAAATAGGTGAGTAATAAAGAAGGCTATCGTCAAACAATTCAAAACAAATTAACAGAATAAATGAAGACGCGAAATGCTTTCTTGAGCAAAATGTGCCTTTCAAATAACTCTAGGGAAAAATTATTTATCATTTATAACCTCTTTAATTAAAAAAGAGTGTGATGAGTATTAAATGTTTTAATTTAAAAAATTATAATTACTTATGAGTAAAAGAATAAAAAAATATTTAGATAAATATTTTACTTCAGAGGACTTGACGTTCTCCTGGTAGTAAGTGATAAACCCGCCCATAACAATGAGGTGCTGGTTAGATGATACACACTGCATCACATTGCGTTCGTCGCCTCGAGATATTAAGTTAGCTTAGTAAAATTACTAGCTATAACAACAACGGTCAAACCGGAACATAGTACACTACTGTCTATGTCTGTCTGTACTTTTATCTTTACTGTTCTTAACCATAATACAAAAAAATCGGTTTAGCTATCGACAGATTATTCGTTTTGTTTTATTGTAAGAGTATTTTTTTTCCTTTAGTAAGAAATATCTAATAATGCTAAAGGTTGACTTATGTAAAATCGTGTAAAGTAAGTAAAATAAGTTGTATATAAACGTAGCCATTCTTAAATAATAGTTGGATATGCTCTGTTCTCGTTACCTTATTACTAATACTTAGTAATCTCGTTACACTCGCCATGCATAACGAGGCAACGCTGAACATTTGTTTCTTTTTTTTATACGCAAACCGACGTGAAGAACGGATCATTCACCTGATAGTAAACGGTTGCCCATCACGATGGCGTGCCAGTAAGGATGTTTACACAACACCACATTGTGCTCAACACTTTGAAACTTGTTATTACCTCTCGTAACCTGTAATGTAATTACTTACAGTACGGGTGGGTAACCTAGACAAAGTACTGTGTCTTCGTCTAGGTTACCAACCCGTAGTTTGTTTGTTCACAAAAACTTGTATTCCATTTACTTTAATGCTTTTCTGAATATATTTATGCTGTCAATCTTTTTACCGAATTTTTCAGCTTCATAGGATTCAGGGCTCAATACACTTTTACTATTTACTTCAGAGGTGCCACTGGTTATTTCCAAGTATAATTTTCAAATATCAATGTTTAAATCTATGAGACGATGTAGTTGTCATTATTATGCATAGTTAAGATACTTTGTCCTCGATTATTCGCAAATAATATTAGATTTTGTGCATAATAGAAGTCTTTTGTGCCTTTGGTTTCATAGATAAAGTTTGAAACAATTGCGTGCTAAGAGTTCTCACCAGAAACAATGGTTATTTCCGATTGTAATAAATTCTATTGCATTCACTTCATGTAATCGGAAAAATAACCGACGTTTTATTTAAATGATTAATAGAGTAGTATTTAACTTCGTACGATAACTTCAGAAGAATATTAAAGTTATTATTTCATTATTATTTTTATTTTTGTTGCTATTATGACAGATATACTAAACAAAGGAAAAGAATGAGTAATAAATACAAATAAATTTTGGCAATACGACACGATAATATGACAATAGCAAATTTTAGTTATTAATTAAAAATTATCTTATTTTTATCATCATTAGGGTCAGTAAATGTATTCTTTCTTCTATATCTCTGTACTAATGCCAGTGTGTTCATCATGAATGTGGTCTTGTTTTGCCTTCCTTATCTCCCTGTTGTCTGATAAAATTAAACTCAGGTTAAGAATATAAAAAATGCTATTAAGTAGAAGTTACAAATATGTTGTATCTAAATGCTAAAAATTATTAAAAATATATTCGCATAAATATAAGAAATCATTAAATGTGTAAATCAGTAACTAACGTACATTGCTAAACTTTCTGCACACAAGCAACATAGTTACAGAAAATGTCTGCAGAAAAAAATATGTTTTTATATTGTATTTAATATAATAATGTCAAGTATTCATCTTTAGCTTGTACAGTAGTTTTCCGTTCTCCGTGCGTTTGCCATATTATATATACTTTTATTTGGCTGGAAATTTCTTCGCTCATTTCTAAATTAAGTCAACATTTATTCTCGGTAAATGAGGTCGACTAATTATACGCTCTAATTGGTGCATTTGCCCGTATGTGATGGCGGCTTCTCGGCATGGGCTAGGTAATTAGGTGTGTAAGGATGGATGCGATTTATTTATCTTTTTAGTACTAACTATATTTCTGTTGGCAATTTTTGTAACGATGTAATGCATTTTAGTTGTCTTTTAATTGCACATATAGCCTGTAGCCGTCGCAGGCCACCTCCGCGGAATTATTTACTATTAGGATGATCATGGAACTGCCACGTTTTTCCAGAGTTTCTGATTTCTTTGCTGAAGTGCAGGCAAACGGTTTTTCGACCAATATTCGAAAAAGACGCGAGCTAGTTCGTATAGCATCCTTAAAGTATTTGTGGACAATTTGGACTCCCCGCTGATAAAACACTGGATTCGAATACAGGTGACGAAAAAAATAATATTAAGTGAATATAGGTTCTAATTGTTTACACATATTAATAGTTATGCTAAACTTATGTCTAACATTTTTGGCAAGAAATCTAAAATAAAGGAATATTTTTATTAATTATTGCATTCTATATTCTTAAAATGTAAACATAGTAACTAATGAAAAGAGAAGTGTGTTTCGTTGCGCTGAACTATGACAGTATTTGTTTAATCTCAAATTAAAGCTTTTTGACGTTTATAAGGCGTTTAAAAAAGTATTTTTAGTTTGTTAGTCCGTATGTTTAAAATGTGATATATGCCCTCTAATAAATATCTACGAGCATATCCCGCTTTTGTTCGTAACAATCCATTCATGGCACATCCAGTTCACTATGTGACGCAGCAAAATAAAATCCGCACGGCGCCACGATTAAATACTTCTATAAGACATTACGCACTCTACGGACCTTTATGTGCTAATAATGATTATGTTATTATATTTATTTGGCGGTATTAATACACACAACGTATTACAGTACAATTTATCCGAAGAAGTATTTGAATTTCTTAAACATGAAATAAAAACGTTTTTACACCTCTCCTTACGAGTATTAAAATCAAAATTACGACTACATGTTGGCTATCAAATTATTTAATGTTATAGATAGTATAAAAATTATACCAATAAATAAAATATAGTCCTAAATTGTAGCTTTAAGTCTTTTTAAATAAATAAACCTCTTAATATTAACACTAATGGGACACAGTGCTGTCTCTCATAAGAAGTGACTCAAGCCTATTGATCCCTCACGCTGAACAGCCTAAGTCAGCTAAGTAAACCGATAAACCTTATACTTAAGTTTAATATGCCGTAATAACATAACGTATCAAATAAACTTCAAAACAGGAATAAATAATATCTACTCTTATTTTAATACTATATATATGAGCCTTTACTCGTTGCAGAAAGCTCATAGTAATTATGATTATAAAAGGTGAACTAATTAATATTTAAATATTGTTTTATAATTTTAACTATATTATGGCATATTACGTGATATTTACAATACAAGCAAAAATTATTAGAATGCTAAAAACATAGAGTGAAACATAAAATATCCGTTAAGAAATACTTTCAGAATCGCTAAAGAACTAATGTCTTCTTTAAGATATTTTTTTAAATAATATATTTAGATTACAATGTAAGTAATTATGTTTACATTAAATTTCTTGAACAGGTCAAATTTTTATAAAATCAAATTTAGTTTCGTTTATAAAAACTTAACACAAAGCTCAAGTGAAGTTAAAAAATTCTTAACGTGAAATTACCTGATGTTCTTTATACATATTATATATCATCATTCATCATTCGTGACAGTGAAACATACGTCTTTGCTTACTACTTTGGTACTAATCATAATCTTTTCTAACTTCACGATAATGTCATAATATAGAGAGCTTTTAGTTTTGACGATGCTTGATTAAAAAAAAAACAACAACAAACAATGAGATTAAAGCTGTTTATGTATAATTATATTTTTGGTGCCTGTTATAACTTACAATCCTTTCAGTTATATATATATAACTTTAGTAAAAAAATAACTGCCCCATTATTTTGTGACGCTCTAAAAGTACTTTGTATCTTAATGCTTCGATTTCTTATTTAAATTTTGCTTAACTAAACTGAGACCGTGTTTCAGTTGGCCGGCTGCAGCAGACGATGATTGGATTTGCGTCTAGCACTGCACAGTAATACCAGTATTCTCAATTCTGGTTATACTACATGTAGATGTAAATCAAACAATGCATCGAGATTATTATCTTAGAGATAGATGGTAGATTACCTTGCGCTAATACTTATGGCTGTATAGTACAATTCAATTCAAATCTTTGAATCATAAAGTGAATATTTCCCTGTAGTTCATATTTACATATGTATAAAAGATGTTTTCTACGCAAAGATAGAAAATACTTAAACCTTCTTTTAGTGTATGTTATGTCTAAGCTTGTGTTACTTTCAATCAGTATCATATAACTAATAATTTATCACTGCATATGAATCAATGCAAGAATCAGTACGCTTCTATTTCCGTATCGATGATAGAGCTTATACATATTCAGGCAAAGATTAATGCAAGTCCCTTGCAATACAGCTTTTCATCACCCTGTTTACATATTCACTACTATTGGACTACTCTTATTATTATCATTGTGAAATGTTTTATTACAACATAATGTAAAAGCCATTGATTATTTTTTGTACTTGTTGTTTTTCCACAAAAAGTTAATATTGTCCTGCGGGAAGTAAACATTCATGAACTTTATTTAATTTTCGATGTATTATTTGCATACCCAAAGAAATGCGACAAAATTAATAAACTTCTAAAACCACAACAATTTAAAAAATTTATAACCGTTTATTTTTTGCGTCCATGAAAACTTGCGTTCCCGGAAAACATATTTGAATAACGGCTATACGGTCTATTGTTGAACGTAAATTGCCCTGCTTTAGATTCTCTGAGTTGTAAGGCATTGAATTTGTTTGAATACTATAGCCGGCCTGAGGTTACCCGGTTTTATAATAAATGAATTTCTTTATAGCTGTACACCACTAGATGCTTTATTATTTATTAATCCTTTGCAATAAAATTCGTTTTACAATAATTTAGCTTATTGGTAAGGACCGCAGAATTCTAACTCACAGCGACCTATACAAAATGGTATGTCATTTTAGAAATGTTAATATGAACTGTATTCACTTGAAATATTAATTTGTTTAGACACAAAACTTCCAAGAGATAATATTGTTTCGATACTCTTAATCTAAAATTTATTTGGTCTAAACTGTGGAAAAACAAACGGAAAGATTAAAAGATCCTTTTTTTGGAAATCATTCAAGACTTTTAAAAATTTTCGTCGTGGTTTTAACACAGACGTATTAACACAATCAGGCATCATCAACTATATTATTATTTGAAACAGTCATGCGAAAAAACTGTGTTTTATTTAACAAGTTTACATTAAGAAATTTCAACTGCTCGTTGTCACTACGATAAAACTTTATTTATCAATTTTATTTGAAACCTGAAAACTGATACGACCTTATTAAATAACGGATATACCACAAAATACAAATTTAATGAAAAATCCGTTATTTAAAAAGTTTTGCGAATATATTTTCAACCTTTAATTAGGTGTTTAAACACTTTAACGTTTAAAAGGAAAATAAGGCAGAACAATTTATTTTGAATAATGGAGCATGTTGACTTTTTAAACATGTTGTACGGAAACCAGAGCTTTAATATGAAGAGAAACAGAGAGATTAAAACAGCTTTCAACGCTTTTATGTAACATTCATGCCGTGTGACTGTGTTATCATGTTTATAAAAAAAGTCCTTAATTTTAATTTCTGGGCTTTGAAATTAATGGCAACTCTCCCGGGGGGTCGTATGCCTTTTAAAGTAGCTTATAAAGATCTGTTTGCAATATAGTTAGGTCACAATTACAAATATGTCACCTGGACTTTAATAACGAATTTGAGGTCCTCGCAATGTTTTTATTCTATTACAATAAAACCCAATTCGTTTTAATCAAAGTCAAATAGTTATTTATGCAATAAAATTTATTTTATTAATATAAATATCCTTGTAAACGTCGTATTATTGGCCAAAATACAGCTGATATTGTGTAAATCCAGTCTGTATTAGAAGGAAGGTAACTTTATTATGTTCCTAGGCAAAACTACCATTGTCAATTTACTATTTTTTCCGTAATCTTTTAAAGAAGCATTTTATTAATAAATAGCTACTCAGTGTACTAAGCGATTTAATAAAAACGAAGTATGGAAAAGTTTTTCTTTTTCACCTCGCGCTGCCACTCACAACGTACTCAAGGACCCGCCGGCACGTGCACCGTGTCATGAATTTGGTCACTTCATTACTTACCTGGGTAGTTATAATTAAGCCTTGAGTTGAAAACATGCCGTACTAAGCAAATTTTACACAGGATATCAGTTATGGTTTTATAAAGAAAACAGTGGTAAAAATGTATCTGGTGTAAAGTTTTACTAACCACAGCACCATTCCGTCGGAAACATTGTAATTTTTCCGAGCTAACTTTGGCAGCAAAAATAGGTATTGCTTTATTATTAACCTGTACGGGGAGATAACTGCTTACCGCCCTACCACCCGGAAATGTGTAATCAGATTAACAAACTCGCTTATAACAGATTTTAATGTTAGGACGTTATACTTTTTACTTCTTGTAAGCAAAATAAAATCTCTACCTCATACAAAAATCATCTTGACTGAGTAATTTTACGTGACTATAGGACGACGTCTTATAGATGTGTATAATCTACCTAAACATAATCCAGCTTAACCATTTTGTAAATAATTTTAATGAGCGGATTATCAATCAATCAATCATCAGCCTATAGAAACCCACTGCTGGACAAAACCCTCTCCCAAAGATTTTCACTCCAAACGGCTTTGCGCTGTCCGCATCCAGCGCTTCCCCGCGACCTTCACCAGATCATAAGTCCACCATGAACGGATAATTTATATTTTACAGTCAGAAAAACAAAGAAATAGACAATTGTCCTACGTATGTTTTATCTTCCCTGGAATGTGTATAATTGTAATTAATTATGCACCAACATCAATATGTTAAATTGAAAAAAGCCGATGATAAAGCGAAAATAATTCAATAATTATTTTCGCTTTATCATCGGCTTTTTTTAATTTATTTTTGTGCGATAACTATTTATGCTGGTAAGTGAAAACTGGCCAAGTTTCATACTTCAAAACGATAAAACCGCGTTTGTCTTATCAAGTAGCGTACTATTTGATGGATTAAAGCGGGGAAGTTTACTTTTAAAAGTACGTTTACAAAACGATAACAATTGCATTGGGGACAGAACATCGCATGATAATTTGTAGTGAATAAAAAAACTTAATACATTTTGCTTGAAGAAATATAAATATCCGTAAACGTATCCATATTTGTATACTGTTTTATAACATAGCCTCAATGGTAGGAAAAAAAATATTGAACCGCAGTCAACGCGTTTGACAAAATGTAAATAAATATTTCGATGACATATGAAGTGTGTCAATCGGCGATTGAGCCCTGTTGAAATACACTCTTATCGCTCTCTACAACGGAAATCCGTGCATGTTACTGAAAATATTCATGGAAATTACAATTAAAAGAATTTAGAAAGGAAACTAAGTAAAACACTTTAAAATGACGAGTACAGTGGATACAACAAACGAAATATCACGCTGAGCGCCGATTCTAGAAACCAGGACTCAAATAGTATGTGCAATTGCTCCTAAATATTTTCATTAAAATTATGTACGGGATATGTTTACATGGTAGTATGATTTAACCTTTAAATGTGCGCTTCGATCAATAACTGAATAGCCTAAGGTCAGCACGAACAAACCGTTTCAAGACGCATAACGCACGCACCTTCATAACACGTACATTTACGTAGTTCATTAAGAAGACTATGTTCATGCTTTTTGGGAAAAACTGTATATATTATATTTTTATTCCAACAACAAGATATCTTTTCTTATTTTAGAGATTTGTTTATATGCTACACCATTTATAATTAATCATTTTATAAAACTAAGGTATGTAAGTAGACTTTTTTTTAATAAATAAAACAGAATAAAAACATTACTTTAACCAACAGAACATAAAAGTATTATATGAACGGAAACTGGCGGCATGTGGTCAAAAATCGATGTAATTCGGGAAAAGGTTGATATAAACCTAACTTTTTCCAAGGTTCTTAAAAATGTATCACAACGCGACAACGCGCTACTCAAATCTATTCAATATACTAAATTTTCAGTTTTTGTGATGACTTCGCGAATACTGCAAAGAATTCATGGATTCATTTTAAATTTTATAACATTACAAGCTGACCCAGCAAACTTCGTTTCGCCTCAAAATCAATAAATAAAAAAGCTTATTGATAATTTCAGACTGTTTCAACTTTAGTAAACAATGTGGTGAAAACTTAACCAGAAAAAAATAATTCGTTATCAAAAAATATGCTCGTAATAAATTTGGTTTTTCTATTACATTTAAATGCACGTGTTGATTGACTTCGACGACCTATGTCAGGACGTCTTCTC